>CM033633.1:35137519-35246285 GCA_019453435.1 Rhinogobius similis | reverse complement strand
GCTGCACTGAACGAGTCCAGGTCCAAATCCAAAAGGCTGCTGGCCACAGGCTGAGCACAATGACAACAGGAACACAGCACTGAGGGCGGAGTCACAGACAAGGGGGAGGGTCTCACATAAGAGGGGAGGGCTCTGACAGAAAGGGCGGAGTCACAGACAAGGGCGAGGAGACGGGACACTGAGGGCGGGGTCTGAGTCACAGATAGAGGGGGGGTTAACTTAAAGGGGAGGGGTTTGACACTGAGGGGGTAGGATCTGGCCTTAATGCATGAAAATGTCTACTGTATGCCCAGAACAAGAGGATTTAACTATTTCCACAACTGACTCTTCCATTCTATCCCATTCATGTTAATAAGGCAGGAAAAAAGGCCCAGAGAAATGGCAAATGGTTGTTGTTAGATACATTTACCAACAATAAGAGTCAACATACAACTGCCAGCTCCTAAAGTTCTTGAATGTATGCAGATTCTGTTTTGGTTGATAAAAGAAAACTAGCATCTCATTGTTACAGTGGCCTGCTACATTTTTAGTGCATTACTGTCCAGCATAACGTTAGATGTATAAGTCTATGTCAGGTTAAACTACACGTTTCACTAAAACGTAGTAAACATGATTATATTTAAGATTTCACAAATAACTTTGTCTTTTTGTCCCCAGTTTGACAGTTTTTGTAATGTTCATGTACTTCCTGGTTGAACACCGTCAGTAAATATGATATAGTTAGTAAGTAATTCCACAACTGTTACCTTTTTGAAAACGGTGGCCTAAATCCATATAAATTACACAACAATTTTACTTTCAGTCAGTTGTCTGTAAATTGTTTCTGTATTTACAATGGCACATCACTTCACAAATGTAAAACTATGCTAAATATTTAACACAGCTGCCCTCCCACCAAACTGAGTCATAATTAGAAAGTTAGTTTATTTTGCGCTTGTTAGCATGTATGCTCATTTCTATGCTAAACACGAATGGTAATAATCTGTTGTCAATCGCTAAAACAGCCCTGGTGTTATATAGTTAGTTTGGTGGCTAACACTAACTTTCCCATTGAAAATGCATTAAAGTCAATGTATGTCATAATAGAATAATAGAATATAGGCCTTCTGTTTACAATAAATACCATTTATTTACGTGCACCCGGCCTGCCCCACAAAACATAAAATAGAACCACTTCCCTAATCTACAGTGGCTTTAAACCTCGTCATTAAATATTGCAAATGCGTTTTATTAGGTCGAGCTTTGTTATAGGTTCACGTTGATTGCACAGAAGTAAACTTTAAAATATTGTGATTTGAGTTATCAACCAAAAAATCTTGATAATGACTTTTGCCATAATTGCTCAGCCCTTCCTTCAACAACAATGAAGGTTAGCTCTCTCAAGTTTCTCAGTTCTGAATCTGGATTTCCTTTGGTGCATGAGAATGTGGGACATGGACAATCAGAGGAGGGGGCTGTAAAATCACATGCTCAGCACTGACCTCTGTAGGAGACGTGACGCTGATGTCTGGATTGTTGGCAGCGTCAAACAGGTTAACGATGTTTTCTGTCTTCATCTCTTTAGACGGCGTCACCTTTGGAGGAGGAGGCACTGCTGGCTTTAGCTACAGGACACACAGACAACAGGGACAATGGGGTGAAGCAGAAATATGCATTCAATCTTAATAACTCGACAAATAGATACATTGATTTTTTTTTTTTAATTAAATACCTCAGAAACACAATAAATACATAATTGAGGTATTGATTAGTGTATTCTGACACATCTTTTCTGTGAGTGAGAACATTTTACATAGGTTCACGCTCTTTTTTCTGATTGTTTTGTTGCAGCTGTGCAGAGGCAAAGGTAAGTCTTCTCACAGTTCAGATGGTGTCATGGGTAACACACTGAAGACTGTGGTTCAAACCCTGCTTGGGACATGCTTCTGACTGCTGCAGGGTCTTTATGCACAACATGGCATGTTTTTCACAGCTGACGTCAGTTTAATTCATGAGCAGAGAAACAGTGCAGACTCTTCTGTGTATATGGTAGTGTACTGGATACACCACAGGTCTTTCAATCCTAGAGTTCAAGACTACACTATTTTAAAGAATGCAACATTTTCTACGTGAATCGTTTTACTGCTTTGTATTGCTTTAAAAACTTTGCATATTAATATTTTGTTTAATAAAAAACACAAGCATAAAATAAGTGATCATTTGAATGAATGAGCAGACTAATTACACTACTGAAGATAATCTGCTACATGCTAACGACAGCTGCACCTGTGCAACGAAGCAACGACACAGCAGTAACATTCCATATAGAACTATGCGCTGAATGTTCTGTCAGAATTGGATTTTACAATGTTTTCATTGAATACCTCAATACATAACATAGCTAATTGTGTCTCTACATGAACATAATAAAAACGGTTATAGCCTGGTATGAACATCAAATGCTTGTGTGATGTGGCCCACCTTGGATGGAGACTTGGGGATGGGTGGCGGCCCTCCTGGCCTGAGCGTGTGGTTCGACGCTTCTTTGCCACTAAAATACAAATACAGAATATACAGTGATATTAAAGAGATCTAAACAAGCACTCAAACCTAAGTGCCAAGAGGAGGAAAAGGGTTAATTTAGATGCTAAGACTAGCTACAGAAGGGTTAGCATGCTGTGTTAGGGCTCAGGCAGCAGATGTTACAGTGGTCGTCATGCAGCTCATCGATCCTGTGAAGTGTCCCATGCAAACAGTCTGAGAGTGAAGAGAGCATTCAGCTTTAGAGAAAAGACAGGCTAAAGGTCACTCCAGAGCGGCACATGTACAGCTGAGGTAACTGAGGGCCTCTCGTGTCACTGCAGTCCACACTGGGCCCTTAATGCCTCCACTTATTACTTTTTATATATTATATGTAGACTCAAAGGGAAGGTCATGTAGAATTTATATTAAAAACGTCACTAACATGATCCTTCCATACCCCCAGATCCAAGGTAAAATACTAAAATCAAATAGAGCTTTTACTGATAGCAACTGTAATGTTGATTTATTCTTGATTTCCAAAAACAATAGTTTTGTCCAATCATAAAGCAGAATGAGCCTCACGTGTCTCTCATTTGGGTTGGCAGTTGGTTAAACCTACCTCTTTGATCTGAATCCTCAGTGTCATTCTCCAGTTTGAGTCATTTAGCTCTTTTGTGTGAAAACTGATAGAGCACAACTAAACAAAGTAAACATGTGCAGTTCTGGAGCGCTAGAAACAGTCAGACATTTTCTCATTAGCACAGTAGCATTGGCACATTAGCACACACAACAGTACACAGATTAGACACATTTCTCCAAAGTGAGACATGAACAGTGATGTCACAGGTTACCACGGTTACCTCCTGTTCGCTCCTGACGATGCTGCGCCCCGGTTACCTGTCCTGCTGCAAGGTTCAGGGTGACGCCAAGTTAATGCATGCTCTGGTTGAGGATTAGCATCCTTGTCCTAAGCCCTTATCCAATAATGTTTTATTGCTTTAAAAAAACAACAACAATATGTGCAATAATGTGTGCTGCCTTCATATTGAAAGAGAAACCCCGGGACACAGGTGACCAAACGTTCTTATTTTCAGCGACATCTGATCAGATACACCAGCTCCTCTCCAGCAGCGTTTGTCTAAACTCTGCCTTTTTCCTCCTTGTTCCTGTGCACTCTCACTCCTAACACAGCCTGTAAACAAGCTGCTGCTTTTGATCAGAAAACATAACTAAACGGATTCTTGTCTAAATCTAAACATCACTTTTTATTTGAACAAAATCAATCTTATATTTTCAGCAGTTCTTAAATCCCAGCTGGAAAAGCAGTGCAGTTTTAGCAATGCAAACCCAGCCACATGTAACCACAGCACGAGCACGCACACAGGAGTATACATAATAAAAATGTTCTGAAAGCAGTAAACCAGTAGTGTCTGTTCTGCTCTGTCGGAAGCACAGACTGAGGCTCATGTCTGTGAGAACAGTGCAGGAGCAGCTCTATCAGAGAGCGACATGGAACCACCCATGGTGTTTTTAATCAGCAACAGCAGCTTTAATCAGGCCACTAGAGTGTGATGTCACAGAGTACTGGAAATTACAGCAGCAGCACACACTCACACCAGAAAGCAGCAAAGTCACCCGGCTAAAAGTGCCCACATCACTACGACTTCAAATCATTAACATAGTTTAGTAGCACAATTTGATTAGTGTTTAGTCTCCTATCTTAGTCATGGAATGGCACAGGATCAGTCTGCCCCAGGGCATCTGTGGCCATAAAAGCCACACCAAAGAGAGAACGAATAATGGACTCATGTTAATTGTGTCGGAAAGGCCAATGATGTATATTTATTCTATTTGTAATATTTGAAATAATGAAATTGTGTTATGTCTGGTTCATTGATAGTATAGTCACATTCACTATTTAACACCTTGACAACAGTAAACAGTAAAAAAGGTCTCATAATAAAAAAATAAGAGCACATGTTACATTGAAAAGTACTAACCTGCTCGTGTCTGTGTTCTCCAGTTTCACTAAAACGTCGTACAGGTCCTGGTCCAGCTGCAGAAGGAGACAGAGTAGATTTGGTTGATGGATTGGACACTTTTCTCGCAGCGGTCCATCAGGGCGGGACAGTGTTTCTCTGGTAACCTGATCTGCTCTTGTGTAGTCTGCTGTGTGTCTAGCCTCAGCGTTCTACAGACTCACCCGGCTCATCTCGTGGTGGAACTTCTCCTCGAATGCAGCCAGGCTCTGGAAGGTGCTGACGTAGAAGCCCACACGACTGACGACAAACAAACACAAGTTTAGTGGAAAGGGATTTCATAGTTTTATAAATGATACACCACATCCTCACAGTGGTGGACCTAGGAATTTGGGGGACAAAGACATAACTAAGTCCAGGCCCCTCCTTATCAAGTGTAATTTTTCTGTTGTTCCAGAAAGGAAGCTTTGTGTTGTTTTAGTTGTATTTTTTTTTGCATGTGATGATCGAACAGGTGCATACATTTAGGGTGTAAATGAACATTGGAAAATTGTAATATGTGCAAAAGCTAACATGTTCAAAAGAGCTTTAAATAGGTCGGTTTGGAGGTCATTCCCCAGAAGAATATTTAAGAAATCAGACCATATTTCCCTAATGTTGGTGCATTTTAACACGTTACAGTTGATTTAAATGCATGGTTTTCATTTGTATTTTTATTATGTTATTTAGCTTTAACACATTTGACAATCCCAGAGTATTTTGTCGGTCTTTTTCTTGTTTAAAAGTACACTGCACTACTTCATTGTGATATTTAGATAATATAAACAGTTTCAGAACGTTGCTTCTATGACGATCGAGAGGCATCTTAATGGGGGCCCCTTCAGGTTTGGGGCCCAAGGCAATTGTGGCCTCTTGTCTAGTGGTAAGTCCACCCCTGCATTCTTACAGTGTCTTTTCAAATCAAACAAATTACTTCTTCCAAAATCTAAGAAGCTCAAACGTAAGGGTAAAATGTTTATGTGACGGTGTAAAGTTGGTTGTAGGTCTGAGCATATATAAAATCGTGATTTCACTTGTACTCTATTCAATTACAAAAATGTTGTAATTGTAGATACAATGAATTGCATTCTGTTCAGAATTATGAGTGCGCCCCTTTTGCCTCAAAACCTGGAGCAAAGGCACTTTTCAAAAACATGACTCGAAATAATTGAGATTTTAATTATGATTATCATTTTTGCAATAATCAAACAGCCTTAGTTGGTTGTCCCCTTTTTAATATTTACCTCATCATCACTGCATACTTTCCTTCTAAACATTGACATATTTACAGAACAAAAACAATCATCTGAAATTTAAGATCTTTGAAGCCGAACTGAATAGCTTTCTTAAAGACCCTTCCATCCTTTTGTCCATTACTGTCTTATACATTAGCTTTCATGTGTTTTCAACAGGAGAGTTAGCCTAACTATGAAAAACCAGGGCTGTTCTGGCAACTACTTGAGCACACATGAGTAACATCAGAGCCTTGTTAGACAATATTGCAACCTAGAGCAGAGTTTAGCACCGAAACGAGCATAAAAACCCGTAATTAAAGGACAAATATTCTGCATTATTTGTATTGACCATTTAAACATCCTCTTGAGTATCTTTACTTCGACATCTCATGTTTTAGAACTAAAAATGTTTAGTAGTTTGTCACAGCCTTGGGAGATGCCAGAGTAACTTAGCTTTGGCTCCATCTAATGGATAAAGAGGCAATAACATAAATGTAAAAAGACTTGTTATGCTTGTCATGTTATTGAGCAGTCCCACAGTTAAATGATCGTTATTAGAGGCAGAAATGCTCAGAACGAGTCTGACAATGATTTATGGACTTAAAAACAAAGCAGAAGAGTCACGGAGCCATGTCACTTATGGAAAAAAGTCACACAAAAACTATCTAGTCTATTACTCTGAAATCCCTGATTTCAGAGTAATAGACTAGATAGTTTTTCACAGACGGAGGGAGAGGATTTTCTTACCAGGATTCAGCAAACTAGAGTGAATGAAGTAAAATGCAACTCCAGGTGTGTTTTTGATGACAGAACAATGTTAGAAAAGAGTTAAAAGCTCAAAAAAGTAAATTTGGCATAATATTTGTCCTTTAAGATTTCATAACTCTAAAAACATGCTCGACATATCCCACAAAAAATGTAGCAATGTTTTACATAAATTCCTGCAAAGCGAAGATTTTATCCCTATTTGCCATGTAACAATGAAGGCTTTTTGACCTTTTTTGAGTGCCTCAGCTTCTCTCTACGCTATGACAAGGCTATGTGAAAAGGCTGAAAATGACAAACTAAATGCATAATGTACTTTAAAATGATACATACAAACACACATCTTGTATGACAGAGTACAAACCTGTTCCAAAGTGATGGCAGCTCCTCCTGCAGGTCCAGGTTGATCTCCTCAAACACCTTCTGGGCTCTCTCCAGCTCCTCCTCAGCCTGAAGCACACACACTTCGGTAACACTTCAAAACAATCGAATGTTACAATGTACTAAAATGTAATTCAAACCGTCTGACACCAACATACACTCTTGCTACCATGAAATGACATGTTACAACACACTCTTTATTCACTTTACAAGACTTTTACAATGCGCAGTGAACAGTGAGTACCTGGCTCCTGGACAGGCTGCTCTGGGCCACGTTGTGAGCAGACAGGATTCCCTGAGCCCAGCCGGGGGTGGCTCTCTCCAGCAGAGTGGACGGCTGCGTGAGACAGGGAAGAATCACGTGTAATCAATGATCTCCACAAAACAGAACAGCTTTAGAGTCATTCATTTAACTGAGCAAACAAAGTGCAGCAGATCTTGTCTCTTAAGATTTTATTTTATTCTCGTTCAGACCAGAGTTGGGCAAGTTCCTTCAAAAAAGCAATTAGTTGTTGTTACTTCTCTCCAAAAGTAGTTGCATTAGTTACTGCATTATTGAGAATTGAAAATAACTAATTATCAGATAGAGTAATAACTTATTAAAATAAAATCTCCAAAAATACACTCACTGCTGCTTGTTCAAGTAAAAAAACTAAGCTACATTCAGCCTTATTTGACCAGCAAATCACCAAATGCACCCGAGGCAGCGATGGTTACAGGCTGTTCTCCTCCACTGTGCCACATTAGCACAACAACGCACGGTAAACAACTGCCACCTTCACGCAGCAGACACTGTGGTCAAACCAAACCCTGATATCAGAGCATAACAAACATGTGCAGGTTACATGACACCGCGTGTGCACGTAAAGCCAGAGGTGAACCGCCAAACAGACAATCGAATGCTGCACTAATGGGGCTGTATCTGTAAACTCCAAACACATGTGGCACCCCCGCTGTTATTGTCTGTTTTTACTCCCATCACAGAGTCGCAAAATAAAAACGTATCGTCTTTCAAATCTACTTGTGTCTGCGGGTTCTTGAAATGGTTTCATGTTTTAAAAGAAGATGAAATGTACATTTATCTAAAAAAAAAAAAGTGTCATTAGTTGTAAATTTCACTTCTTTTTGGAGTACCTTGGACCATAAATATAACAAAAAATATATATAATAGTAATAATTGGCAATACGTGACTATAAACCCATTTATTTGCCTGACGCTCAAGGTAAGGGGTACTCAAAGGTTAGGGCGTATTTGCTAAGGAATGAGATGGTACAAGATTAGCTTTTTTTAAGATGTTCTCTTCCCACATTATCGTCCAAATTTTCCTTTGAAAACAACCCGTTTAGATACTACTGCTTGGTATAATTTGTTTAGTAGTACAATGGTGGAGAGTAGAGCTGTGTGTTTTTATCGGTGGCAGTGGGTCGATCTGCAGAGAAGCACAGGCCTGAGAGAGACATGAGAGCACAGACTCTGGGCCTGTGCTTACCTGGATTGACCGAGACATGAGCGTCTCTGGATAAGCCGTACTACAAAGCAGGTTCACTCTCATTCTGTCACCCAAGACTTTCTGAACGAGACCGTGGTATTCACATAAAGGGGCGGAGTTAGCGTCTGCTGGCCAATCAGAACAATGGAGAAGGGAAGACAGGCGTACTTCTCACATAAATATGAGGAATTAAAAAGTGAAATTGTGACAAAGGGAAACACATTGCCAGCAGCTAAAGACAGAAAAGAGAGTTGGGAAAATATTGCTGATGCATAAGTTTGATGAGTCACTACGTGTTACGTGCAAAGTTCCATCAGTTCAAATGACATCTCTTCACGGGACAATATCGGGGCATTAGAACCACGCTCCAGTTTAAGTAATAATGAACCTGTTTTCTCTACTGCAGTTGTAACCCTATCGAAGAATATTGTGCAAAGTGGTAGGTAATGAGGCTGTGTTAATCATTTGCATGTACTGTAGACCCAAAAATATCCTCCACAAATTTTGCAGCAAACAGAAAGAAAAATGAGGACAGTTTGCAGAACTGTTAGCTCTCAACTTCGTTTAGTGATTAGTGATAGTTAGCAATGTAGGTCTCTAAAAACCCAGGTTAGGAGTTTGCGGCCTGTTGCCATAGAGATTTACTCTGGGAGGAAGTGAACCAGATGCATAGTACTGCTACAGTTACCTCGCTAACCCACTAATCCAGCTTCGGAGTACAGACCTTCTAACAAGAAAATAACCAAAATAAATAACATTCAACATTAAATTAACAAATAAGAGAAGTCTGAAGGTGACTGTATGTTTAATAAGCAGCATAGAAACACACATGCTGCTTATGAGACACAATTATTACCTTTTTCATTGATTAAAAATTCAGAATTACAGTCTAATCATTAAACCAAATAAACAACAAAGTCCTGACTTAATTTCCTATAGACTACATTAATGTTTATTGTAATTTATTGAAAAGTTTTATTTAGCAAATTAACATCGTGAAAAGGGGAATTCGACACGACGCACAGCAAATTATTATAAAAATCAGTTCAGTAAAGTTCATGCTTTTGAGATATCATGTGTTCAGTGTTTCTTCTTCTTCAGTGCTCTTACCTTGGTGAGTTTGATGCCCCCGTCCTTTTTCTTGGTCTTGTGTGTGGTGGCATAGTTATGTCTTGCACTGTCATAGTCTACCAGCTTTCGGTCTCTTTTGGCAATACGGGCCTGGACAAAGAAAAAAGATGAGGGAAATAAACATATACTTCTAAATATTGTCTCATGAATGGTATAGTAACAACATGTCTTAATGATTATTAGAAAGAAAGATCAAGCACCATTTTAACTGGAGGAACTGAAACAAACAGAACATCCTGAGAAGTCTGGTCCCATCTCATCAGGTTTGATATTAAGGACAAAGTGGTACACGGATGGTACTGTGACATTTTCAAGGGGAGAGCAATTAGATTTAAAGGGACAGTACGGAACATGGCGTAAAGAATTGGATTTAAAACAAAACCTGCACAGCTCACGTATTCATTGTTCATTGTAGGGTTGTTAAAAATACATACAACTTTAACAAGTATCAACACTAGGGTTAGGGCTAGTAAGGATACTGGTACTAGTAAGTGTTAGGATACTGCGGCTGACAAAATGGGACAAAATTGGACACCTCCTGAATAGACTGGTCTTGATCTATATCAGTATAAGACCACTAATGCTACCATTTTGGGTTGAAAATGAAATACTATTGTTGGGGAAAAAAGATAAAGCAAAGGCCTGTAGAGTTATTATTTTGTTTACAATGTTTCTTCTACTTTTACTTATTATAAAAAACTATTATGAAAAAGTGCATAGAGGAATAGAGCATGTGGATTGGAGGCTCATTTAGGACAATACTGGAGGCTGCCACTAGGGGCAAGTCTTGTAACTATTGCAGCAAGAAAATACAGCTGTGTGGGACCTGTACCATGGTAGTGAGCTCATGGGGGTCAGTGAGTTTACTCTTGGGTTCAAAGAATAATAACGTGCTTGGGAGGAGTAGTGCCCAAACCTAGGAAACTATAGGAGAAGAGCCAAGCTGTGGGGGGTAATCGTTCTGAATATTCAGAGCTATAAATTGGGCTGCATTCTCTTTGTCGGGGCTTCTGGAGGTTTTTTCTTCGTGTGAGGATCTCTGTGGGTTTGGAGCCATGATCTGGGACACTGGTTAGAGGAACTTTTTGCGTGGTCTGCGAACCACCCAGATCTTACATTTTACCAAGGATGAAGTTATTTTTTGGACAATAAAGACTCTATTGCATTGAATTTCGTCGAGTTTGTCTTCTTCATTGTGTCAAACATGCGAGCGTTATCCAGAAGAAATTATGACACAACAGTGTCAATATTTAGTAGAATCCCCACAGATACAGTCGTCATAGAAGGGGGGCGTGGTCAGCTGTGGGGGAAACTTAGGAGAAACTCACAGTTGATTTAACAGGAAACACAACTTTTTCCCTCCTCTAATACATTCCCAAGTATATGTATGTTATGCATATGAATATTTAAGCACAACCAAGTCACAACAGGGTCTTAAAGGACAAATAGTATGCATTATTTGTATTGTTACTGGCCTCTTGAGTGTCTTCAGTTTGACATGCCATGATTTAGAACTAAAAATAAAATGCTTTTACAGAGAAAAATATAACTTTATCATTGCATTGGGAGACGCCAACGGTGTCAGAGCGGCTAGAGCTTCTGCCTCTCAATAAGGAGATCGTGGGTTCGAATCCCGGACCACCCCAACATCACGCGATCTCTCTGGGTGGAGTCTGCATGTCCTCCCCGTGTTACCGTGGGTTCTCTCCGGGTTCTCCGGCTTCCTCCCACCGTCCAAAGACATGACTGTGTAGGTTAATTGACAACTCTAAATTGCCCGTAGTGAATGAATGTGAGAGTGAATGGTTGTCTGTCCTTGTCCATGTCTCTGTGTCAGCCCTGCGACGAGTTGGCCACTGTCCAGGGTGTACCCTGCCTAAGGCCCAAAGTCACTGGGATAGGCTCCAGTCACCCACGACCCCTAACGGGAATAAGTGGTAGAAAATGAATGAATGAATGAATGGGAGACGCCATTTTGACTTAGCTGTGGCTCCATCTACTGGCTGCAGAGGCAATTACACACATGCAAATATATACCCACAATTCATTGCAGTATGCAGTGGATGTGACGAAGTTATAGTTATCGTGATTAAATGGTAGAGTCTGGCCATGATTTTAAGGACTTAAAACAGCAAAAGATTCTGGGATAAATGACGTCAGCATCATCTACGTCACACATGAAGGAGTTCAGGACACAGTGTTGGACAGAGAGGATTTACAAACCAGCATCAACAAACAAACGTGAGTCAAGCTAAATGCTACTCCAGGTATGTTTTTGATGACGGAACAATGTTAGAACATGGTTAAAAGCTCAACAAAGTCAATTTTTCATAATATTTGTCCTTTAGCAAATGTTATTGTTCTGGCATTACCTCAAAAAGTAAACAGATTGTTCTTTAGATGTTAAAATAGAGCAGGTGGCGCTAGCATCACTGTAGCATTTAGCCTTTAGCATTCTTGAGTAACTAGACAAACACTTTTTTCATCTCCATGTCTTCAGCTCTGTATTTGACACAATAAAACTCATAAACTCGGCCCGTGTAGTTGTTGAACAGTGGGTGAAAGAGCAGCTCTGACACATTGAAATGGATGGATTGTTTCCCCCCCCGACGGAGGTCTGAGAGTGGGCGTTCCCTCAGTATATAGTATATAACTGTATCTATTTAAAACACATTTTGCATTATGTTAGATTCGACTGAGTAATAGAAGTTGATAGGCTTCAATAATGAGTCCAAGGGAAAGAATAAACAGGAGTCCTAGCCCTGATCCTTGAGGGACTCCGTGGGTGACAACAACGGTCTGACATTTGCAGTTGTTAAGCAGCTTTGTTGAGCGTGTCTCGACATTTTTACCCTGCAGGGGCTCATGTTTACCTTGATGTCGGGGAACTGTCCCAGGTAGGTATCCATGGAGATGAGGGCGTGGTCCACCAGCTTCTGATGGTAGTCCTCCCACAGCACGTCACAGTCCTGCACAGAACACAGGGGTGAGGTTTAGGTTTAAAGGTGCTGCACTTGATTTTTACTGTTTTTAAAAATGTGAAAAGCAGAACTAGTTCATTTTAAACTCTTTGCCGTGGTCTAGATTTATTTCTCAATTTCCTTATGAATTCCGAGTATGCTTATTATTTACCACAATTTAGTTTATCCGCCCTTTTCATTGTACCGTCACACACTATACAAACATTAGCATGCAAACATCGCACTTCCTGTTTCGCGTAGAATAAAACTCTCTATAATTCCTCCTTTTCACCCGAATAGCTACTTTTACAGCAAATCCGTCCTGGGACATAACAGACTTCATTCATTCATTTTCTCCCGCTTATCCCTGTATCCTGGACAGTGGCTAACTTGTCGCGGGGCTAACATACTTTACTTTATTTTTTTATTTTTTTTTTAAATCAGGCACAGCCCCTTTTATGCTTGAAATTTTTCTGAAATAAGGAATTCAATTTGACTCATTTTATCAAATCAAGGAACTATTTATTTCATCTAATTCCCTGGTGGTCTGTTAAAGTCTCAAGGCATTTGGCTCTATTTGGCCCATTTGAAACAGCTTTTGTAGAAATGTTATTATGATTTTAAAATGTTAATCAGACACTGCTGCCTTAAAGGTGAAGATAGAAGGTTTAGAAAGACAATAACATTTTCACATTCTATATATTGTAAGGATAAGGTCAGTGGTGAAAGAAGTACTCAATTTTGGTACATAGGTAGAAGTACAGATACATATGCAAAAATAAAAGTAACATATAAAAGGTTTTGAAGAAGCTGTTTTAAAAGGTAATATGAGAGTAAAAGGAAAAAGTATTTTACGCAGATTTTGAGAACTGTTAAACATTAAATGTGATTTTGATAAGAATATTGCTGGTCTTTGGTCAACAGTTGTTATTTGAATAAATTAAGTAGTTTTTCTTGTGAATTTCATATATATATTTTTTTACATATTTCTATATATTTTGCTTGCTCAAAGCTTGGGCTTGAAGTCCAAACCGTTGGGCAGAATGTCACCAAGAACAAGAATAACTCTTCAAACCATATAAAAAGTACTCCTACTACATTTCAGTCCAGTTAAAAAATGTAGTGCATTAGAGAGTACAGATACTGCACTTACGGTGAAACAAAAACATACTTAAGTACAGTACTTTTACTTTTGTACTTTGCTACTTTCCACCAGTGGAGGAGGTAGATAGAGTGTCTGACCTCCACGATGGAGTCCACCTTCCTGTGGCCCTTCCACTCGGGCTCGTACATGTCTGCCAGGCACGACTGGATGTTCTTGGACGACTCGTGCATGGCTGGGGAGGATCACAGTTATATTATTTAATATCATCATAATATATTTCCTAAATGATCATCTACTCAGCTGTTTACCTTTGACCGCCTCCAGGTATGCGCGCAGGTCCCGCTGAAGTTTACTGCCTTCTGCCTGCGGAGTACACAAAAAAGGATTGAACTTGTATCTTATTGTTGGTTTTTTAACATAGTTTTATTATCACAGGTCAATTCAGATGAGAAATACTGTCAATACGCTCTTATTGCTCATCGTACCTGTCCAAGCACCAAAGCTTTTTAAAATGCTTCTGTCTAATGCATTCATTTGTCTCTGTTTGAGTTTGTACAGATTGAAATGTGCCTGGTGTCTCTTATTTGTAGCATGTGTCTCTAAAATGTGGAAGACTTCTCCTCTCGACTATTCTCGCATCATTCAGTTGAAATTCCATCAGATCTGCACTATTACTCAGTCCTCTATGGTACTTTTTTCTTTCTCTTTTAAGATGCCATGTTTGTTGAGATGCAAACCATGTGTTTCTGTGAAATCACTCCAGCTGTCAGTCATGCCCATCAAAACTGCTGAGGCTGTGAATAATTCCACGACTACAGCCGTGTTTCCACTAGACCTGGTCCCCAGTCCGGTTCACTTGAGACCGTCTTGGACCACTGTTAATGGTGGACTGTGTTTGCAGAGGTCCTGGTTCACAGGGGTCTGTTACATAAGCAGTTCATGTAACCCAAACATGACTAATGTTTTCTTCATGAAAAAAAATCTAAATTTCATGCAGCCAATTTCAGCAATTCACAAAAAGACGTTAATAAATTCCAGGATTGTAGCGCTGTATGGCTACACCACGTTTTAACCTCTCTTTGTGTAATGCGTTGGCTTTGGATAATGTTAGATGCATTATGACCAGGAAATATAATATTTTGGGTATGGACACGAGGAAACTGATAATGCTAACATGTATTTCCTTTGTTGTTGGCTCAACAAAAAAGTCAGTGTTTGCTGAGAAATCAGTATTTAGTTTGCCGTTTCGTTCTCACATGAGTGTGAGTTCTCTCTTGTCCAATCATCTTGCAATAAAGTGCTCCTTTACAAAGACGTCCCTTCTATGTCGTTGTAAAGTATTCTTCTCAGGCAAGATTTAATAATGTCTGAGAGATAAAATGATATCAAATCAAATCAAATCAAACTTTATTTATAAAGCGCTTTTCATACAAAAATTGTAACACAAAGTGCTTTCCAATTTACATATTAAAAACAATTTCCCGAACCAACCCATTCACATTAATAAGTCTGAAAACATGGACGGTCATATCTTGAAGGAAATGTGAGTTGGTCTAAACGGCTTCATGTTTGTGAACACTACACTCTGGATAAAAGTTGACTGTGATCTTCACTCACATCTCCAGGGCAGTAACATGAGCAGTGATCTGACTCTGTGCTCAGTCCAGTTCACATGAGGTCTGAAGCCCGGAGGCAGCGCTGCGCTCTGATTGGTCCACACTCAAACAACAACAACAAAAAAACACACAGAGCTTACTCACATATTGTTTGTTAAAGTTGATCACCCACTCCTCAAAAGCTTCGTCTTTGGTCTCGTCGGCCTTGCCAAGCTTCTGGAGAACCTGAGGACGAAAAAACATATAACAATCAACTAAAGATAAAGATGTTTATGGTGGAATGTTGTTGGGTGAAATTACTTTCCTCTAATCCACCCAGACACGTTCTATTTTCTGCAGTGGGTCTGACATGTGATGGGATGTGAAACGCTTCATTAGAATTTAACACTTGTGGTGTGACTTTAGCACGTCTTGGTATAAAAATCAACCAGAGCTGGTGCACAGTTGAATGTAAGAGGAAAGAGAACATTGGCCATGCATTGTTTGAAGTATCACCGTCATTTTAATGCACATTTACAAGTATTGTGTACTTCACAAGCGATGGAAACTAGAACCCTTAATTCTCTTAAGAGTTTATATAGTGGTTTCAGGAGGATTTTGATTTCTGTGCATAACAGCTAAAGCCACTGCTCCTGTCTTTTGCCATCTTAAAACATGAAAAACAGAACTAGTTCATTTAAAGATTAGGGCTGCACAATTCATCGAAATTGAATCAAAATCGCAATTGTAATTGACGCAATGAGCAAATCACAAAGGCTGCAATTATTTTAAGTTCCATAAATTCCTTCACAAACAACAAGTTTTGTTCTGCACAAACATGCAAATGTACTGAAATACATGTGATTCTTTCAAAAGTTAAATTTCAGTTTTTGTCAATTCTCCTGATTGTGTTTAAAATGTGCACTTTGAACACAATCTTATTATTAAAACATAAATGACAAATCTAACAGCAATCACAATACCAGCCAGAAAAATCCCAAATACATATTTTTTCACAAATTACATTCACTATGATGAGTTCATAGGTGATAATCACAACTTTGAGAGGTCAGAGCAAAGGCAACTCTAACAACAATCCTGATTAGCTGGCGACAACAATGATAGAGTTAGAGATCTCATTCTGACACTGAGAGCTGCTTTTATTATATATCTGTGCTGGGACAAAACACATTTTTACTCAACTACATGAACAAAAAGTTTGTGCCACAAATGTAATGATCATATTTTGGAAGTGGAAACACATTTATTAGAAGTATAACCATGTACCATGAGCATAAGCTTACAGGCTTGTGGATTGTAAATCATTATTCAGCCCGAGGAAATGTCTATCTTCAACATTGGATAGATAAAATAATGTCATTCACAGAAAAAAAAGCAGTAACTGCCAGTGTTACCTGCACCACAGTTTGAGAACCACCACAGATGGATTACAGAGTTAAAGGGGGTCTGAGCACAATGGCTGCACCACCAAAAACATGACCACCAGATACTACAATAGTCAGTGCACTCAAAGGATACTGTTACTTTCTACAAATATTACTCAAGTAGAAGTACAAGATAGTGGTCCCAGAAACTCAAGCAAAAGTGTGACTGTCTGGATCTGAAGTGAAAGTAAATGGAAGGACAAAACCTCAAATATTGCACAAAATCTGGTCCTTTCAAACGTTAGACACAAAAATAAGAAAAACTGAATCATATCTGAAGGAGCGGTGCAAGGAAAATGTTTTCAAATCAGTGGCACTTGCCGATTTACTCACAAAGAGAAGAACCACAATACTGCCACTGTCAATGTTCCCACGCAGACCACACATCGGACGGTTATCTGATTTCTGGAGTGATCAGATTATTCAAATGGCATATGAACAGTTACATCTGATGTGCGTAATCTGATTCCTCGCTGATTGTTCACAGCAGTACAGGTTTTGGAAAATTATACAAAAAGGTCAAACAAATGTGGCAAAGACTGAAAGGCAGTAGGAAAGGCTTCAAAGGAAGTCATCGGGACAATGCTATGGACCACTTCTGGATGAATTGGGTATTACACAAACAAAGCTTGAAAGTGTTTTTAAATTTTAAACTTCAAAGTACCATTACTTTGTCTTCCATCTACAGCAGGTACTCTATTTGTTAACTGATGTGTGTTTTTAATGATCAGATCTATATCTATATCTATAAACACCAATAATCAACAAGACCAATAATCAGATCTAAACAGATTAACCAAAACAATGCATGAATAATTGCAAAAATGATAACTACAATTGGGATCACATCATTCAGTTGCTCAGCCCTTCAGTCGATACAAATATATCTAAATCTATTTCACAGGCAGTGTGCGACCACAGCACCATTTTGTTTAAGGCACAGATCTCAAACAAAAACACACATGCATCGCAACTAATCGATTATTGAAATAATCGCCAACTAATTTAGTAATTAAATAATCCGTTTGTGTCAAATACATAGACTCCAAAGCATGCCATGTGACGAGAGAAGACTGTTTATGACAGAGAGAGCAGCATTCAACATAAATGACACTAGAAAAGTGTGTTTTTAATTATCATTATTATTTGTTTTTTAACAATACACACAGTGGAGACATTCTCCAGCGGCATCTCTTTAGCTTTGTCTTGGTCAAATTTGTTAAAATAAATCTCTCTTTCAGGGGCCTTTCACAATCTAAACAGTTCATCAAAATCAATAATCGACAGACTAATCGATTACCAAAATATCCGTTCGTTAGCCCTAAACATTTTAGAACTCTACTATCACACAGAGTCTTCATTTTTCAAATAATTGGAACAAAGTATTGTATTTGATGTATTTATTTACTTGATGTGGACATACTAATATTATTAGTTGATTTGTTGGTTTTAGAGTTAAAGCACAAGTGCTCATTTTCAACACCTTCCAGAGTCTTTTACAGGCTGTAGTCAAGACAGGACTCAAACAGAAGCTCAACACAGAAGTGGACAATTACAACAAGGCATCTTTTAAATATAATGTGGGCAGTTCTGGACTGACTTTAACCACGGAGCTTCAGAGTCTGAGCTGAACAGGTCGATGTCAGTCTGTAGTTTGAGGTCACAGTGTGGACCTCTTAAAGGACATACAGTATATTCTGCTACAGTTTGAGCTTTTAACCGTGTTCTAACAATGTTCCATCATCAAAAACACACCTGGAGTTGCATTCAGCTGCATTCACGCTGTTTTAAGGAAATGTTCATAAGAAAATCCTCCACCTCCAACACGTCACAACTCACGTCCTGCTGAACTTACTGGTTCTGGGACGTGTTTTCAGACTTCACACGGCACTTATCCGAGAATCTTCTGCTGTTTTTAGTCCTCAGATCATCACAGACTCGCTCTGAGCATTTCTGCCTCTAAACACCATAACTGCTCCTGCCACTGCGCTCATAGTGTTTGTTGACAGGTAACTTCGCTAAGTTGAGTAAGTGCTAGGCGCTATGTACTGCAGTGTTTCCCAACCAGGGGTACAGCGACCCCAAGGGGTACGTGAGGAATTACTTGGAATGGTTTCAGATTTTAAATGACGATGTACGTAATAATTGACTAATAAAGTAATAATAAGCTAATAAACCCATTTATTCACCCCAAACTCAAGTTAGGAGTACTCTGAGTGTGAAACAAACCTTAGCGGGTACTCGAGGCAAAAAAGAGGAGCCACTGATCTATGGTTTGGATGCACTCAGTGTCACTTAATCAATAATAAACTTTTTTTTTTATTATTTAAGGCAGGCATGTCCAAACTCAGGCCCGGGGGCCAAATGTGGCCCTCAGACCAATTTTTCTTGGCCCTTAGGCTTCCTGGTGAAGTGGCCCACATTGTCCTGATAAGTACTATTTACAGCACATTTCACATTTTCTACAATTCCAACCTAAATAACTAACACTTTGGTTCAATACAGACCTGATATTAAGGCACTGAGACTGAATGTAGATGTGGTGGAGCTTAAAACATCAGATAAATGCAGCTTTTTTAAACGTTTCACGATTGATATGTGGCCCTCCGCTTGGTCTATGTTTCAATATGTGGCCCTCGATGGAAAAAGTTTGGACACACCTGATTTAAGGTACTTAAGAGCATGTTTAAAGGCTAATAACAATATGAAAAATGCAGAATATTTTTCCTTAAAAAAGAAATCGGACTGTCCTGTAGATCTGGATCCACACAGTCCCTCCTGAGGCTCTGGTGTGGGTCTCTGAGCGCCCGGGCTGCCAGACCAGAGATCGGCTGCAACACTCCTTTAGACATTTACAAAACAGTTTAAAATACTAATTGACTTTGTACAAGGATGTGGGCGGGGACAGGAGGCAGGTGAAAACACAAATCTTCTGAGCACTGGAGCCTCAGTTGCAGGACAATACAACAATCAGTCAAAATACAACTTTGCGTAAACTAACGATGAGGAAGCACAGTTGTGATCAGGTTAAAAGCTCATTAATCAAGTTAGTTTTGCATAATTGGTCTCCTTTAGTGAAGAGACTGACCTACAAAATCTACAGCCCTGTGTGAGTCATAAGCCGCATGCGCCAAGTCGACTCCTCGCAACAACATTGTACATTTAACCCACACAAACATCACCCCAAACACGAACTCTCCTCCTGTCTCCTCCTGCTGTTCTCTGTCAGAGCTATCACTTTTCAAACATGATGCATTATGACGAACGAACAGCGCCCCCTGTCCCCTCCATCACAACACTGCACCAGTGCGTGGCCTCAACGCGTTCAACCAGCTTCAGGGGCACCAATCAGCACCTCTTACAATTCTCCCAATACTATCTTCGACATGTTTTTTTACTGTAGGTTAAAAAAGCGTTGACCTCCACATACGGGGCCCCTGCGCGCATGTACAGTCACCAAACGTGCTGGAGGAGCCATCTGTCAGCGCTGTACGACGGAACAGGCCACGCGATTCAACTTGGCACGATCTCCTGCGATAAACGTGCACAAATGTATGTTAAAGTCGCCGTGTTACGACGTCGTGACGCGCGTACAGCGGTTTTTGCGGCGGAATCGGTTGCGCCACCGCTGGCCCTTAACCCCCCCTCGCCACCACGCACGCACTAGGCCGTACTTACGACATATTACGAGGCACACACGCAAAATATGACATTCTTACCTTCTCCTGCGCCCTGGTGAGCTTCTTTTGCACGTTGCTGGCGACTTTCCCCGCGGTCAGACCCTTGCCCAGATTCAGCTCAGCCATCTTGGGGGGGTCGGTCAGGTCTCGGATGCGGGAGAGGAGGAAAAGGAGGAAGGAGAGGAACGGTAGAGAACGCTACGGTGACGCGGCGGGGAAAGGCATCAACGGCATCGATGGAAGATGGAGGTTAGAAAGACGGAGGCGCGTAAAAAAAAAAAAAAAACGACAGAGAAGAGGAGCTTTAGTTGGCTGAGTGGGTCTGCCCGTGTCCGTGGACCGTGACAGAGGAGGAGGATGCTGCTGCTGCTGTGGGTGCTGCTGTGGGTGCCGTGGTGGTGGGTGCTGTCAGGATGAGGCGCTCTTAAAGGGACAGACGCACAGAACAGGAGCGCGCATGATGGAGAGAGGAGGTATGGCACGCACGGTTACGCACGCACGCACGGAGGAGGGAGAGAGGGGGGGGGTCACGTGGGGTGTGGAAGTAATGCAGAGATTTGAAAGGAGGGATTCCACGAAAGCGCTGTGAGTGATGGGACTTAAAATACTTTGTAGGGATTGTGCATATTAAAGGGCACAGACACGCTGCACTTTTATACAGTTTTATACAGTTCGATGTGTTTTAATGGCGTTTGCTCAAAGTTCTGCACAGAAAAGAGCGTTTTGGGGTTTTTTTCTTACCTAGTGCTGCCAGCGTTTTCTCCACTTTATTCAGTGCATGTCAAATGTACATGTGTGACGTATGATAATCTAAAAACAGATCAAGGAAAATCTGATGCTTATTACAGTGAAATGTCTATGAGGAGGCGGGGTTTATCAGTTCTGCAGTTTTCAATAGGAAGTCAATGGACCCGTTTCTATTATTAAACCTACCAAATACTAAAAAAAACATCATTTGTCCTCTTTAGATGGATTATAACTAAAAAGAGCAGATGGTCCAGTACAAAAGATAGAAAATAAATTGTGAAAAATAAATAAATTACAAACAAAATATTATATTGAATGCATATAAATATTTTGCCTGGCTGCTGTCGGCCAATACCCACCCTCGTGTATGTCTGCTTATTGTATTTGCTAAAAGAGCCACACACAAAAAATAATAATAATAATAAACAGGACTGAATTGAAATAGAACCAAGAAGCAGTGGTGTCCATCCGCTCTGTGTCCGGCCTGTCTGAGAAACACAAAGGGTTTACTGTTTACTTTAAATTAGATCTGAAACGTTAATCTGAAAAGTTTACTGCAGCTAATCAATTATTGAGATAATTGTCAACTAATTTAATAATCGAATAACCTGGATTATACATAAACTTTAAAGCGTGCCATGTGCTCAGAAAAGAGGTTTTATCACTCAGAAGGACATCAACATGACAAAGAAAATGCAATCATTTTGTATTTTTGAGCGAAACAAGCAACAAAGCCTTTGAAAAACAGCCTAAAACAACCAACCAAAAAATAGCTCAACATCTGTATTGGATAGAGTGCAGTGAGGAGGCCGTGAAGAGCGATAGTGAGACTAAACAGCCAGAGCACAAAAGTCTGTCCCAGCACAGACGACGACAGGAAGTGGGTCCCGCTTCCATCTGAGAGCCACAAACAGACAGTGAGCTGGATTCTGAGCAGGAGAAGAACTGGTTTGAAAGAGGAGTAAAGGAAGCCATTTTTGTGAAAAGAGAGAATTCTTATTTAAACAGAAATGGTGATTTAAGATGGAATTTTGCAAAGGATTACGACAGCCTTCTCATCAATCATCAATAGACCAGTTATGCTAATCATATGCTAATCAGGTACTCAACAGTGACTTTACTTTATTATCTTTTTACTCTTTTTTGCCTTTTGTGAATGAGTACAAATATTTGACAGTATTTTCTACTTATTTGATATAAATATTCTCTTCTTTTTATAATGTTTCATTGTAAATACACACAGCTTTGAAGGGTTCTATATTTCATGAGCTTGAAAAGATAAAGTCAATAATGAATAAAAAAAACAACTACATTCTAATATAACTACTTTTTTTCTATTCTTTTGTGTTTTTCAGCAGGCATTGACAGTCCCGGGTCGGTGTACAGTGCAGGCTCCATAGAACGTGGAGACAAAGCAGCAGATGGCCCTCTGAACGGAGCCGTCCCGCTGTGATGTGCCGTCCCAGGCTCTTCACCCGCCAGCGCTGAGGCCTCTGCGGCTGACAAGATCCACCAGCAACAACAGCTCCATCTTCAGCATCAGAATTATACATACAGCCTGTGCAAGGAACCATTTTAATCAAGAGGTAGAGTTTCTAATTGTCAGTGATCAGCTTGGGTCGTTTTAGTCCTGAGATTCAAAAATCCTGAGGAAATTATCTTTAGATTTTTCCCCATGTGTTTACATTTGGTATGGATAAAAAAGGGTTAAGTGCTGGTGAGTTACAGATTTTGAGAAGCTGTAGTAAAAATATGTATATACTATGGCAATACAAATATAAAATACACCTAAAAATGATTTTTCTGACCAGTATTGTGAGTTTGAATCAGATTTGCGATTTATGTTTTAAAGGACACATATTCTGACTTTTTTCAGCCTTTAACCCTGTTTTAACAATGTTCCATCATCAAAAACATTTAGCGTTGCATTTAGCTGCATTCACGCTGTTTATCAGAAAATCCTCCCCCTCCAAGCATCAAAAACACGTCGTACTAAACTCCCTCAATCCGTGAAGTTTTTCAGATGATATTTCATTTATTTGCAAATCATCTGCTGTTTAAGTCCTTAAATCATCTCCAGACTCGTTCTGAGCATTTCTGCCTCTCAACACGATCACCGCCGCTGCTAACCACATCATAGCATCTCTTAAAGTGAAAACACTGCTAATTGTGCACTGGGCGCCATCTACTGGCTGCTTACACTCAGTGTCAGACAGCATGGAAACTTGTGTATTTAGTGTTTTAAAATATGAGATGGTAAATTAAGGTAATCAAGAGCATGTTTAAAATAATAAAGACATGAAAAATGTATAATTTCCTTTAAATACTGGATTCTGTTCAAAGTTAATATTTTACACACATTCCGTAAAATTGATAAAAAGGCCGAAATCGGCTTTTTTACCGACAAATTAATAAAAGAACATGCTTGTACAAATCTAACCAGCAGAGTTATATGTTTTTATACAGAATAAAAGAATGTACTTTGTCGTTTGTGAAGGAAATTATGGAACTAAAAAAATTGCAGCCTTTGTGATTTGCTGATTGCGTACAAATAGACCGTCAAGCACCTTCAAAACATAATCAACAGAACCATGTTAATTGAGTCAAATGAGCAAACATAACAAACAAATAAATACAATTCCAATATCACATCTATAATTAAAGTTTTCAGGTGAAGGCCTGTCACCTGCCAGTCTCCATGGAGATGTTATTGTTTGCTGTATCTAGAATGTTCCACAGGATGGCATTAAACCAAACCATCTCCACGGAAACGTCACCAGGCAGAGTGACAGGTCAGATCTGTGGATGTTCTTCAGTCCTCACAGTAAAAATCATGAGTTGCATGTTAACACGTGTTGTTCACGCATTAATAACGTGTTTAATAATAATAATTAATAACGTTGTTACTACTTTGCACCAACCAAACGTGCCAAAACGTAAGAGCCACTTGTGTCCACCAGAGGGCGCTGTTATCTACTCTGTCGCTTCAAAGGTGCTCTGCTCTGAGCCAGACTCAAAAGAAACCACCAACAAATCAGGAATAAACTCACCAAACTAGGTCTAAACCAGGACGAAAAAAGGGATTAACGTCCATAAGACTTAGACAACTATTTGATCAATTTGGTCATATTTATAATGTCACTTCCTGGTTGACCATGAGCACAAATATGACACAGGAAGAGGTAATTCCACAGCTGTTACCATAGCAACCAGACTGTAAAC
Source organism: Rhinogobius similis (assembly GCA_019453435.1). Classification (NCBI taxonomy): domain Eukaryota; kingdom Metazoa; phylum Chordata; class Actinopteri; order Gobiiformes; family Gobiidae; genus Rhinogobius; species Rhinogobius similis. The sequence goes on along the minus strand of CM033633.1, from coordinate 35,222,009 downwards.
AAGGGCCAACTTCCACATCAATCACAATAGTTTGGAACTGACAAATAATAATGCCTGATAACACCTTTTATTTTGTGAAATAACAGTTTAAACCAGGGCTATTCAACTTAAGGCCCAGGGGCCAAATCAGGCCCTCCAAGGGGTATGAGCCGGCCTTCAACACATCTAACAAAATATAGAAAATATTTTTTTCTCTTGTTATTAGTTTAGTCCTGGTTCAGATCTGGTTTAGTCCTGGTTCAGACCTGGTTTAGTCTTGGTTCAGATTTGGTTTAATCCTGGTTCAGACCTGGTTTAGTCCTGTTTCAGACCTGGTTTAGTCTGGGTTTAGACCTGGTTTAGTCCTGGTTCAGATCTGGTTTAGTCCTGGTTCAGATCTGGTTTAGTCCTGGTTCAGACATGGTTTAGTCCTGGTTCAGATCTGGTTTAGTCCGGGTTTAGACCTGGTTTAGTCCTGGTTCAGATCTGGTTTAGTCCTGGTTCAGACATGGTTTAGTCCTGGTTCAGATCTGGTTTAGTCCGGGTTTAGACCTGGTTTAGTCCAGGTTTAGACCTGGTTTAGTCTGGGTTCAGACATGATTTAGACCTGGTTTAGTCCTGGTTCAGACCTGGTTTAGTCCTGGTTCAGATCTGGTTTAGTCTTGGTTCAGACCTGGTTTAGTCCTGGTTCAGACCTGGTTTAGTCCTGGTTCAGACCTGGTTTAGTCCTGGTTCAGACCTGGTTTAGTCCTGGTTCAGACCTGGTTTAGACCTGGTTCAGACCTGGTTTAGACTGCGTGGGACCCGTTTCAGGCCCTGAGGACAAAACCATCTGAAAATCCGGTGAAATGAAGTTGAATAGCCCTGGTTTAATATTGTGTCAGTTGTGTGTAAATTGTCTTGCTCTCTTGTTTGTCTAATTCTGGATTAGTTTGATGGGAGGGCACGTCTCTAAAATGGAATCCCTCTGTGATGTCATCAAAAAGAGACGTGCCGATGTAAAAACAGAGACAATTTACAGACAGTTAATGCATTTTTCTGACAATTTGAACCATAATTCAACAAAATGAAGGTCTTACCAGGTATTTTTAATTGTAAATTCCTAACTTTTGTGCAATTTATTTTCATTTTGGCCCTTGTTTTCAAAATGGTTGCTAGGTAACAGTTGTGGAATTACCTCTAACTATGTCACGTTTGCGGCCCATGACCAGGAAGTAACATTATAAACAATCTGCGGATCAATGGGCAAAATGTTTAGTAAAATCTGTCATCATCACGTTTAATCATGTTTACTATGTTTTAGTAAAATGTGCCGTCTAACCTGTCATATAAAGTTTAACCTTCAAAAGAAAAACAAAAGTGATCGTTTTAGTGCTTTATCATCAAACTAAATCAAGTCAGAGTTTACACAGCTCTGTTCTGTTTATCAGCATTTCAAATTAATCATTGTTTGCAGTATTTATCAGAAAAAGGTTTATATTCCAAGACTGAATTCAATTTTTAATTTTATTTTCCATAAATCTTAGAAATGAAGTTTGTCCCAGGTATGGTTACAGCAACTTAAAGTGCCTATGACAGGTACTCGCTGAACTAAAATGCAGTGACGCAATTCAAATTTTGTTAAAATTCTTTACAATTTTTACCCCCAAATTTAGTATTTGTTGGTGTTTTTACTTTTACTTCCTGGTTATAAATGCTGACATCACGCTAGGAAATTAAGAAGCAACCACACTGTAAACAGGGCCAATACTCAATGGCATGTGTTTTTGACAAATAAAAATATATGTGAACACTTTTATTTTGTTGAAGTTTTTCTTTTTTTGTAAGTTATGTATAACCTTTGTGACGTCATCAATGTGTTTACTTGTCATTTTCAACAGATGTTTCTCCACAAACAGATACCAGATTGGTTTTAAACTATAATTTATATTTACAACAGGTATTAATATGCCAAATAGTCAAAATTATAAAATCATATCTGTCATGCACTCTTTAAGCGCTTGAGTATCTGGACAACAGTTTGAAGAGCCGTTACTTCTGTTGCTGAACTGTTACATTGTTCACTGATTTAGTTCAGTTTAGTTAGTCCAGTATATTTAGGTGCATTCACAGCAAACATCACAAAATGAGGGCAAGACTGAACCCAGAGCCGGACAAAACCATCCTTTAGGACTGAACCAGACCACACCAGCGTCTGATACTCTACAAAGTCCACTTTTAACCAGAACTGACGGTGGCAGAAAGAGTCTTAAACTGCATTCTTCTGATCACTAAAACACACGTGTGAGTTATTGTTAGGACGTATCGATCTTCCTCCACTGTTCATTCAGACTATGATTACTGAGCCTCCACATGTGCCAGCTCCTCACATCCTCCGCTCTCTTTGTTCAGCGCACAAAGACATGCTCCTGATCAGCCGCAGAACCAGCTATTAGAGAGAAATGGGAAGCAAGAGGTCAACGGACTTCAATACTAAACGCTATTTTAGATTAGATTTTTCAAGCACTGCCATAAACGTGGTATAATATCTCTATGTATTGTAGAACGTTCTAAACCTGGGCTTGAGAAGGACAGAATAGGACTGAATCCACCAGTACCACCTTAATTAGTCTTAATAAAGCATGAACAAAGATTGAATTCATAATGACATAAATGTATTTATTTCTCAATGATCACCCTAACTCCTGCCCACTTGATTAAGAAGTTACTAAGCCTGAATCTTTCTTTAAATTAAAGTAGTACCAGCCAGGCGGGACTAAATCAGCCAGGACCAAACCCATTTGAAAAGAGATTTAAACCAGAACTAAATCACGTCTAATTAAGAACTAAACCTGGAATAAAGTAATAAAAAACAGGACCAAGGGAGCGGTCACACTCGGCCCGGTTTGGTCCTGATTTGGGCCCAGTTTGGTCCTGATATGAGCCTGGTTATGTTCTGGTTTGGGCCCAGTTTGGTCCTGGTTTGGTCTTAGTTTTGCCCTAGTTTGAGTCATATTTGGCCCTGGTTAGAGCCCAGTTTGGTCCATGTGTACTTGGTCCTAAGTCCTTGTCACAATTACTACAAACTACAATAGTATCATTCACATTCAATGATAATTTACGGAACAAGAATAATTGTGGGGAATCAGCGTCTAAAAAGTCAAAGTGAAACGACTATCGCAGAAATAGACTGTTGTAAACACACAGTAAACAGTAAAAAACTTTTAATCCTGAAATGAAAGATAATTTTTTAAAATTAGAATTAAAAATGACTCGAAAATATCAGACTGTTCCTTGTACTATTATGTTCTATCAAACTACCAAATAAAGTATAAAGAATATATCTCTTTTAAGAAGCCGTTTACGTTCTTCTTTTATTCATGTGCAAAGAAAGTGTGTCCAAATATCATTATTAAACAGTTCCCGAAGACACGTCCTACACACAGTACACACACAGAACAGCCACAGTACTCCCCCGTGTCATGTACAACACAACACAAAGGTGGGTCTGTGGTCGCACTTGTGGACGCAGGTGAGGCGCGCTGTCCGTGGTGCTGAACCTCCCGTCCTCCCTCCTGTCACTCTCCCTTTCTCCCTTTCTCCCTTTCTCCTCTCCTCTCTGCGTTGCGTAATACGTCAGGAGGAGCACGCGCGCGCGAGAGAGAGTGGGCTCATGGCTAAAAATCCCTCCCGCACGTGAGACGAGAAGGAGGACAGCGCGTTTATTAGCGTATCATAATCTGCCGCGGCTTCCGTGGCGCACGAGCGAACCAATGAGCGCGGTGTCACGCACGTCCCTGCGTTTGCTGTTTTTTTTTTCCTCCCGTAATCTTTCTCTCCACGCCTCCTCGCGCTCTTCTTTTCATCCCCAACAATAACACTTGGCCCCGAGTCACCCACTCCGCCGTTCCCACATGAAGTCTCTCCCCCCGCGCGCGCCAGGCAATGGTTTAACCCGTTGTGCGTCCATCCAGCTCCACTGACTCCTCCAAGATTATCGAACTGCAGCGCGGAGGCAGAGGCAGTCTCACACCAGCAACTAATAAAATAATGTTTCCTTTTTTAATGGGTTGGTTTCACACTGACATTTACTACAGGTTCTACCACTGGTTCAGCTCGGAGCAGAGTGAGACATTCTCAAAGTGTGATCCACTTTGGATCACATAAACGGGCGGTTTAAGTGATCCAAAGTGGATCCTGTACAAAGAGGTCTGGTTCACTTTTGGCTCCCAGAATGCTTTAGAGCCAGACGATTGGAAGAGACAGAGACAGATACACTTTTAACAGAAAATAATAATTTCTGTCCAAACTCTGACTTGATCTTGTGATAAACTACCATATTCCACTGATGCTAACTGACACAGATGTTAAGCTGTTCTAATTTTTTTGTATTATTTGTGTATGTATTTTATTGGCAAGGTTTTGTTTTATTTCTGAATGATATATTATTTCACATTTGGGGTAAGGTTAGGGTTAGGTTTGGGGACACTTAGCGCTTTGGATCATGGAATGTAGAAAAATCTAAGGAGAGATCAGAAGTAGTTTCCTGTTTATTCACAGCCACAAACTTACACTAAACGTCTTTGTGAATCGCTGAGATCGGCCCCAGGAATAAAAAGTATGATTCAGGTACAATTTAGATTTTATTTATTAAGAAAACTTTTGTCATGTTTGAGTGGCGTCACCTTCTGTCCATATTTATAAAAGCTAATGGGTCACTTAGCATACTTACAGAAAAATGTCATATTTGTTATAGGCTAGATTTCAGATGTATTGGTTCTTACAGGCCAGGGCTTTTCTTCATTTTCTCAGCGATGCACAACCCACCACTAAACTGCACACAATATCCCCCACACTAGATCTGTTTCCATTGGGACAAAATAACTAGTGCTATATTAGATTTTTTTTTTTTTTTTGTGAGTGCAAAAGTACATACATACAATGCTTACCAACACTGGGTCTGCAGTGTGCAGTCTGCAAAATTTCCAGTTCAGAACGGAACCAGAATTAAAATCAAATCGATACCAGCAAGGACTGAACCACGACTAACACAGCATCAAAACAGGTCTAAAGTTGAAATAAACAAGGACTAAGAACAAACCTGGACAAAACTAACCCAGAATTACCCAGTAAACAAGAAGGTGGGTGGGTGGGTTTAGGTTTTTACGATTGTTTAATTTTGACTTTATTCAGTGTATTAATACCTCTTGTAAATATAAATTATAGTTTTTTTAAAAAGATTAAACATCTGTTGAAAATTACAGGAAGTAAACAAACTGATGACATCATACTGGGCAGACAAATGTTCATAATTTACACAAAAGAAACATTTTTGACTCTTTAAACACTGATTCAACAAATTTCAAGTGTTCACATGTATTTTTCTTTGTCAAATAAAAAAAGGAGGAGTTTTGGCCCAGTGCACAGTGTTGTTCCAAGTGTGATGTCATCATTTACAACCAACACAAAATTACATACAAAAACTGGGGTAAAATTTGTAAAGATTTTAGCAGAATTTTAAATATATTTATCTTACCTGCATTTGAGTTAAATGAGTAGTCCACCAGTTGTCAAAATGATTGTGACTGTTAGAAAAATAATTGTGTTTAATAAATAAACATAATTATTTAAATTGAGGAAAACTCTTGTGTTTGTAACGTGTGCATGTGGTTTCTTCTACAAGTGACATTGATTACTCGCCATGTTCGTCCATGTGCACGTTATCGGCGCTGTCTCCTTGTACGTGTAACTGCTGTCTCCTTGTACGTGTAACCGCTGTCTCCTTGTACGTGTGTAACTGCTGTCTCCCTGTACATGTAACTGCTGTCTCCCTGTACGTGTAACCGCTGTCTCCGTGTACGTGTAACTGCTGTCTCCCTGTACGTGTAACTGCTGTCTCCTTGAACGTGTAACTGCTGTCTCCTTGTACGTGTAACCGCTGTCTCCGTGTACGTGTAACTGCTGTCTCCCTGTACGTGTAACTGCTGTCTCCTTGAACGTGTAACTGCTGTCTCCTTGTACGTGTAACTGCTGTCTCCTTGTACGTGTGTAACTGCTGTCTCCCTGTACGTGTAACTGCTGTCTCCCTGTACGTGTAACTGCTGTCTCCTTGTACGTGTAACTGCACGCTGTGAAAGTGCGGGTGTGACGCTGTTGTCGCTCCGCGCTGCAGCTTCAGCTCACACACGGATTCCGCTGAACACAAAGAGCGAGCGGAGAGAGCCTCGTCCAGACCGATGTAAACACGGGATCGAACTCGCGTCTTTGTGTCCGTTTCCCGCACGTCTTTACGCACCATTGACGCTCTTTAATATTGGATGAGCTGAACGTAAAACGGATTTTGAGACGTAAGCAAGAGAGAACGGAATTAAGCGTTGTTGGAGTTTTCATTTGGACTGGAATGGTCGCGTTTTTCCAGAAGACAAAACGCGTAACTGTGTGTGGATAAAATATGGTGTTGAAAGCGTAACGTCGGCGTCCAGAATGGCAAGAACGTCGCGGTTCTAAGGTAAGTTACGCGTGTTATCTCGTCTTTGTTGTCAGTTTGTTGAAGCACGTCCACGGCCGCGCGCGCTGGAGATGCCTCAGATCTTCAGGTTTTGGGGTATTTCATATGTTTGTGGCTTCGGGGTCAAAACCGGGACAAAACCAGGGAAGAACCAGGTCTAAACCAGGACTGAACCAAGCCTAAAATTAGGTCTAAACCTGAACTGAACCAGGTCTAAATCAAGCAAGAACCAGGTCTACATCATGACAAAACCAGGTCCAGATCAGAGCTTAACCAGAATTGAACGATAGAGGTAGAAGGACTAAACCAGGTTTATAGAAAGACTAAACCAGAAACGAGCTCTGAACTCTGAACCATGACTGACCCAGGTTTAAACCAGGACTAAACCAGGGAAAAACCAGATTTAAACCAGGACTGAACCAAGGAAGAACTAGGTCTAACCCAGGACTGAACCGGGGTAGAACCAAGCCTAAACCAGGACTAAACCAGAAAGACTGAACATGTAGGTCTAAAGTAGAACTAAAACAGGTCTAAAACAAGACTAAAAAGGTCTAAGCTGGACCTAATCACGGACTAAACCCGGTATAAACTAGGACTAAACACAAACTAAACCAGGTATAAACCAGGACCAAGCCAGACCTAAACCAGGATTAAAGATGGACTTAACCAGGTGTAAAACTTGGTCCAAATCTGAACTAAACCAGGTCTAAAACCCAACGAGGAGTGAACCAGGTTTGAACCAGGTCTACATCATGACAAAACCAGGTCTAGACCAGAACTAAACCGGGATTGAACCATAGAGATAGAAGGACTAAACCAGAAACCAGGTCTGAACTCTGAACCATGACCCACCCAGGTCCAAACGCGGACTAAACCAGGTCCATTTAAGAACTAAACCAGGTCTGCCGATCCATGTCCTCCGGAACATCACACCGAGCCATTTCTGTGACCAAACGTGTCCAAAACGGTGCGTAAAATGCCCCGGTTTTGTGCAGATTCCGCCGTGTCCGTGCGTAAAAGGGCACTGACAGCGCGCTCGGCTTTTGTTTCATTGTTCCGCTGTTGTTTCGGCGACACAAACTCGACCATGCACGCCACGCCACGCACGCCACGCCACGCACGGCCGCTCGCTCCCACGTGTCTGAGGAGGATGAACGCGTTGTGATTTGGCGATTATTATAATGAATTATTAGACGGATTAAGGCCGGGTGGATTTGGCGTAATTGGCGTGTAAACAGAGGGACGAGGAGGGATGATAAACGCGGAGTCACGTGTCCGGTGTGGGCTTTTTTGGGGTTCTGGTTGGTTGGTTTGGATGTCGCGAGCGGTTTGTTCAGGAAGAATGTCGTATTTGGAACGAACTGTAACGTGTAATTTATAGATGATTGTAAAGTAAAGAAGTATAAAAGTACTGTACAAGTAACATTTTACAGGGGATATTTTTTACTTTTACTACATTTGGGAGCAGATAGCTGTACTTTCTACTTTGAACTGGATTGAAAAGTAAAACATATATATTTTTTTGTTAGTTTAGGGGTTATTTTAGCATGTTCATGGTGACATTCTGCCATACGGTTTTGGAGTTCACGTTCCAGCTTTGAGCAAAGAAATATATACATGTACATGCAGTAACTTTTCATGAGAAATTGACAAATCAAAAGGGGGAAAAAATCAAGACAGGGGCTCCATATTTCACTCTTTAATAATGTTAAAAGTTCACACGAAATATGTTTGCTTTTTATCTAAAAGTAACATTTTCTTTTACTTAAGTAGATTTTTTGCCCCTGTATCTGTACTTTTTCTTAAGCAACAAAATCGAGCACTTCATCCACCAATGGCTGATGAGCCAGTAGAGTTTTACGCCAAAATATTCCTAGAGTTTAATTTGAGAGAGAGTTCAGGTCAGACTCGGGTCTTACAGAAAAGCAGAGGTTTTTCCTGGTGCCTGGTCCAGATTTCTAAGAGCTCCTGTGTCTAACTTCAGGAAATATTCACGAAAAAGCACATTTTTTATCAACACAAAGCAAGATATTTTACTTGTACTCGCACGTGTAACTGTACTTTTACTTCAAATATTCAGTACTCTTTGCACAACTGATTTTGAAATATTGGTATTTGCTGAAATTAGGGGTATTAAGTATTGATTAGTATCTGACTTCAACAATGTTTTACACCCAAACAATGTACCCAACTCAAGTCCAATGTAACATCACAAACACATTCAGTTTTCACATGTACCGGTGCAGATAAGGTTGGCAGATAAATGTGCCCTGCTCCTCTGACCTCGGAGCAGCACGTCTGAAACAATCGGCGTCTGTTTTTCACCGCTCTCTTTGGTTCCTTTGGTTCTTTAGTCTTTAGCTGAATGTTCTTGCTGGGCTGTAGTCGACTAAAGAAACCCTTAGTCGACTAAAGACCGATTCATCGACTAAAAGGGGTGTGGTAAAAATATATCAAAACTATGACGTATCTCCGTGTATCTGACCCAAACTGCAATCAAAAGAACACAACTGCACAGGAGTTCATGCAAGAACAACCCTTTTTACGGATAAGTTCTAGGAAAATCTTCAGCTGACTCACTCTGTATCTTCTTGTTTTTGTTGTTTTTACCATATAAATCCTAAATCTAAATAAATTATTAACTAATCTGCTGAAAATACCTGCTGAACCCGCCTCACATTTGTACACCCAGCGTCACGGTTAAAGCAGATGTACCTGAAGCATTTAAGTCAGTGTAACTCGTCCCTAGCTCTCACTGACTCTTTGCCACATCGTTTATATTCACATCGTTACTCTTTGGACTCGTCCACAGCTTTAAAACTGGTGGACCACCCAAGGGCAGCCAATCACAGCACTGCTTTCAGCTCGTATTATTAGGACGATGAGGCATAAAATACAGCGCACAGTGGTCTCATTTTTTTTGGCAAGTGTGGTTTGGACAAGATACGCTTTGGGGAAAAACACTAAATGTACTAAAAAACTTTGATACTCCAGCTTTGAAATGAGTGATATTTTTGAAAACTATACTCCAGATGTGCACCGCAGGGTTTTTGTTTAAGTCCCTTTACGTTCACCAGACTAGTGTGGCTCTGTTAGCCAACTTTGAAACAAACAGCTACTATTTCAAAGCTGATTCTTTGCATTCTTTTGTCAAAATGTGTTTAGAATCAGAAATCCCTAACCTGACTGTTTTCCATACTTTCATTTTAAGCTTGAAAACAACAAATCCGCTCCTAAAGATGTTTTCCTGCTTTTCCTACAGAGACAAAGATTTGCCTTAAAGTAGTTCCTTCATCAAACTGTACAATCTTACAAACGTAGTGCCTCTGACTGCTCATTTAACTAAAATGCAGTTAAGATAAATATATTTCAAATTCTGCTAACAATTTTTCAACAACTTTTTCTTGGTTTAGTCATTGTTTTTTTTTTTTTTTTTTAAATCTTTCTTCCTGGTTACAAATGATGGCGTCACACGAGGTCAAGGAAAGTACCAAGAAACCATCTTGCACTAAAGCTCTTCTAATGTCACAGTTTTTTTTTTTTAATTCGACAAAAAATAAATAAATAAATGTGACACCTTTATTTTGTTGAGTCAGTGTTTAAAGGATCAAAAGAAGAAGTTTATTTTGTGTAGTGCTGGGTGGTCTGGTGTTAAAAATCAAATTGTGAGCTCGTCCTTTTTGTGAAATCATCGTATCGGGGTTGACTGTTTGTGTCTTTAATGCAGCTGTCTGTTCAAACACACCTTTTCTCCTGTTGTTTAGCCTCTGAAGCCTCTGAGCAGATGACTTTATTTACCTCTTATAGACCAGAGCTGCACAATTAACACACACAAAATCACACTTCTAATGGATGCAATTAGCAAATCACAAAGACTGAAGTGCAAATTCTTCCACAAACAACAAAATGTCTGGCTTGAATAAAAACTGCCAACACTGTAGTTTTAATATTCTGAAACAAGAGACAATAGCACGACAGAAAGTGATAAAAATTTGCTCAAAAGCGGCAAAATCGCACCTACAAACAACAAACACAACACAATGCAACAAAACACAACTAAAAACAACAAAAACGTGATTAAAAACCACAAAGACGTGACTGCAAGTGACAAAGACGCCTTTTAACTTGACAAACATCTGAATATGACAAAAATGCGACTAAAGCGTCAAAATTGTATTAAAATGTGAATTTGAACTGAATCACAAATCTAATGGCAATCGCACTGGTCAGAAAATCACAATTAGATACTTTTCCTAAATTGTGCAGCTCAATTATTATTATTACTTTAACTCGATTTTGATGGGACGTACAGAAGGATTTGGTGATCTCTAATTCTAAACCTGATTTATTAAAGTTTTAAGTTGAAAAATGAGGTGAAATTGTATTGTATTTTAGGTCCATTTTCATTCAGATCTATTTTACTCAGGAACAAATAAATAAATAATAATAATAACAAATAAATAATAAAAAAAACAAACTCAAATTTCTGTGCAAAATGAACCAAGAAATTTAAACCTGGTTCTGTTCATATTTCAGATTGAAATGTCCCAAATATGTGCCATTTTTCACACAGTTTTTACACATAAAATGCCTTATTTACATATGGAAACGTTGCTGTACTTTTTTTCCCCTTACATTTATGTGCGTGAACTACAAGAGAAGTTTCTAATTGATGTCTTTTAATTTAATATTTTTTCTGCTCACCTGCGGCATCTCGTCTTAATAAAAGTTATACCACGAGACAGATAGAGCTAGATCTTAGAGGACAGATGAAGTATATGCTACGGTTGTGGGTTAGTGCGGTGCAGTCCACACCACCCACAGTCTCCCATCGATCCCTCCTTTCCTAGCTCCTTGACTCCTCTCCTCTTTTGTTCCGAGTACAGTAACAGTGTCTTCATAATTAGCCCTGTGCTCGCTCACAGAGGCAGTAATTACAGCGCTGAGCTAACGGCAGCTGTCCAGTGCTGAAATGCCTTTTGTTACACCGGCAAAATTCACATCACAATAAAAGGAATGAAGATTATAATGTCATTTTCCACATTGGAAAAATGGGTGCAATTAAGGAGAAAAAAACATTATTGGATCACATTTGTTACTTTGTTGATCTGTTCACACTTAAGAAAATGGCATAAAACTACACAAATATGTAAAGGAATTGGACTAAGAAGTTTAGAAAAATGCATTTATGGTTGGGTGTTTTACTTGCCTTGGTTTGGTCCTGATCAGGTCCAGGTTTAGTTCCAGATTAATGCTTTGTCCCAGTTGTCCTTGGAACTTGAACTCAGATTTTCTGTGTATTACAGCAGAGCTATTCAACTGTATTTCACAGAGGGACGGATTCTTCGGATGGTTTTGTCCTCTGGATCAGAAATGTGTCCAACACTTTAGAAAAACGAAAAACATGCAACACGGACGGCTTTAACAACATCTGCAGAACTGAACCAGAACTAAGCCAGCACTGCACCAGGACTAAACCAGGACTAAACCAGGTCCAGGACTAAACTAGGTCTAAACCAGGTCCAGGACTAAACTAGGTCTAAACCAGGACTAAACCAGGTCCAGGACTAAACCAGGACTAAACCAGGACTGTCTAAACCAGAACTAAACCAGGACTTAATCAGGTCTAAATCAGGTCTAAATCATGACTAAACAAGGACTAAACTAGACTAAACCAGGTCTACACCAGGGTTAAACAAGACTAAACCAGGTCCAGGACTAAACCAGGTCTAAATCAGGACTAAACCAGGACTGTCTAAACCAGGACTAAACCAGGGCTAAACTAGAACTAAACCAGGACTTAATCAGGTCTAAATCATGACTAAATTAGACAAACCAGGTCTACACCATGATTAAACAGGACTAAACCAGGTCTAAATCAAGACTAAACAAGGACTTAACCAGGACTAAATCAGGTTTAAACCAATAACAAGAGATCAAATGTTTTCTATATTTTTGGCAGATGGGTTGAGGGCCTGATTTGGCCCCTGGGCCTTTAGTTGAATTGCCCTGCACTACAGTTTGTGTACTAACGACTGAATAGAAAGTGCTCAAATCAACCTAAATGTGGTTCAAATGAGGTTTATTCATTAAGATGAACAGTGTCATTACATTTGTAAGTTAGAAAGAAGAAGGGGAAAAGTGTGTGAGAAAGAGGAGAGGAGAGGGGGAGTCAGTGTGTGAGAGAGAGGTGGAGAGAGGGATGGAGAAAAGAGAAACAGAAGCAGAGAGAAGAGAGAAACAGCGAGCGAGCGAGAGAGAGCCAGACAGAAAGAAAAGGAAAGAAGAGAGAAATAGAAGGGAGGGAGAGAAGGAAGAAGGGGAGAGGAGGGAGACAGCTGCTTTTGTTGACATTAGCTCCTTGTAGACGTTAGCAACATTAGCATAACATTAGCATAACAGCGCGTTTATAACCGCAGAGAGTCAGGAGCAGCCGGTTCACAGACAGAGAGCAAAGAAAGAGAAATGACCACTGGTGCTACTAATGCTTTAACCGTCGGATAGATGTTGGACTGTCTAACTTGGAGCAGTGGCGGACTCACCATTAGGCAACAGGCTACACTTGCCTTCGGCCCCCAACCTGAAGGGGCCCCCAATAATACGCAAGGCTCTGAAACAGTTGCCATTCTCTCAATATAGAGTTAAGTAAAGTAAAGTGGTGCAGTGTACTTTTAAACAAGAAAAAAATTGTCTGGGATTGTCAAAAGATTTAGTTCTGCCACCCCCCTCCCCAATAAAGTTAAATGGTAATATAATTAAATATATTCATTCATTAATTTTCATTCATTTTCTACCGCTTATTCCCGTTAGGGGTCGCGGGTGACTGGAGCCTATCCCAGTGACTTTGGGCCTTAGGCGGGGTACACCCTGGACAGTGGCCAACTCATTGCAATTTTAATTTTGCCTTGGGCCCCCGAATTCCTAGGTCCGCCTGTGGCTCAGAGTGTTCCATGGTCAATTTAGTTGATTTTCAAGTTTAAACATGTGCATTTATGAGGAAAAAGCATCACATATATTTACACAATTTTGAATTAGAACATTTGCCTGATAAAAGTAGCCAATTTGTTAGAAAAAAGTAACCTGTTTGTTTGTCAGAAAACCCAGTTTGTTAGAAAAAAAGTGGCAAATTTGTCAGAAAAACACATTCAAATTTGCCAGTAAAACACACAGGCATTTACATAATTTTAAGTTAGGACATTTGCCTTGAAAAGTAGCAAATTGGCAGAAAAAAACGTACATTTTTTTATACATGAAAAAACACACACAAATTTACACAATTTTAAACTTGAACATGTGCCAGAAAAAGAAGCTAATTTGTCCAGAAAAAAAAGACAATTTGTCATTAAAAGATGTTAACGGTTTGCCAGAAAATGTCCCATTTGAAGCTGTATGTTGTGTTTACACGCTCACGCTCACAGTAGGACATTTTAAATTCGATAAAAACCCATGAGGACAAGTATTGATTGAGCTTGTTTACATGACAAGACTAAGCTCTCTAATTGGACTACTGTTCTGCGGAGCTGACAGGCACGACAGCGGAGGAATTATCGCCTCAAAGCCAAAAGGTCCCCGGTTGGATTCCCGTTGTTCTTCTGTCTGGAGTTTGCATACGTTTGAATTGGCTGCATACAGTTCGTTCTTGCAATAACCACCAGAATATCACAAACATCTTCAAAACATATTATTACAATAAGAAAACACACTCACTACAAATTTAAAATCACTCGTTTTATTTGTTAACAACTTGGCATTGAACGTGAGCTATTATGGGGCCCTCAGATGTGTTGTATCGTAGTCTCTCAAGGACTTTTCTCAACCCCAAAGCATTTAATTATGACTAAAATAATCAAAGTGTTGGGAAAACTGAGAAATAACATGCTTTACAGTAAAGGGCCCTTCTCTGCCCTGGGCCCCCCCTGTCTGACGCCCCTGTGCGCTGTATCTCTTACCTATAAAGTAATACAATAGGGTTCGTTGTGGGTCCTGGTTTGTGCCAAGTTTAGCCCTGATGTAGACTTGGTTTGGTCCTGTTCTAGGCCTGGTTTAGTTCTAGTCTAGTCCAGGTTCAGTTCTAGGTTTAGTTCAGTCTTCCTCTTGGCGCTCGGCTGTTTCCGGTTGCTGTAAAAGTGCGGATCTTCACTTACCGCTGCATTCATTCTCTGAGGATTAGCTAAATTAAAATGAACTAAATCAAAATAAAAGAGATCTCACAGCGGAGAACGAATCCCAGATGGTTAATCACCGGCAGCAGGTTCAAACCTTTGCGTACACTGCAAATATGTCACTGGAGGAAACCTGTTTATACAAGTACGTGTTTTGTCTCAAAGCTAAAGGCTAACATCAATTATCTTAAAGTGCTTCTGACAGGTTGGACTACTAACTATTGAACTAAAATACAGTTAAGATAAAAAATATTTCAAATTCTGCTAAAATCTTTACACATTTTACCCCAGTTTAGCCGTTTTTGTAGGTTTTAATTTTACTTCCTGATTGTAAATGATGACATCACACTTGGAAATGACCAAGAAACATCCTGTACCTTTGATGTCACAGATCTTTTTTATTTGACAAAGAAAAATACATGTGATATTTTGTTGAATCAATGTTTAAAGGGTCAAAAAATATTTCTTTTGTGTAAATTGTGCATAACCTATTACATAACATATTATTCTAACTTTTCTCCACAAACAGCAAAAGCATTTACAAAAAAAACCCCAAAAAACTGTCATAAGCACTTTAAATGCAAAGCAGATCTACAATAAAACTCCAAAAGTTTTACACAATCAACAGTGCCTTTTGACGAGAATTTGACCTAAATGTTGTCGATGGATCAATCGTTTTGCATAATTTGCTGCTAATGCTAATGCTTTTAAATTCTTCCTGGACTAGCTGAATTGCTGAGTTAATTTTTGGTCCTGAGCACAACTTTTCAACAGCTTTTTTCAGACGGTGAAGTGAAACTGGGGAGGACCACCCGAGCGCAGCCAGTCAGAGCGCTGCTTATAGCTCTTACTTCAGGACACAATACTTTATTATTAAACGCAGACAGCACACATGGGTCTCATTTTTGTCACAAAGTTCTGCTTTTACAAGATACTCTTAGATGAAAAACACAAAACTCACAATTTTACACCCAAAAAGCCAAGTATTCCAGCTTTGAATTTAGGACTTTAGGACAAGCTAACCTCGGCAGAACTGGGTTGGAGAAAAAAAGAAGGCAATCAAAAATAATTGTGATTTTCTGACCAGTGCAATTGCGATTAGGTTTGCGATTTATGTTTTAATAACAGGATTAAGTTCAAATTCACATTTTAAACGCAATTTTGTAGCTTTTAATCATGTTTTTGTTATATTCAGTAGTGTTTGTCATATTTAAACGCGTCTTTGTCACTTTTACTGACGTCTTTGTCACTTTTAGTTACGTCTTTGTCACTTTTAGTCACATCTTTGCTGTTTTTAGTCGCGGTTTTGTCGCTTTTGGTTGTGTTTTGGTGCATTGAGTTGCGTTTGTTGCACTGCAAAAAGGCATTATCTAATTTAGTTAAATTTACTTGAATTAAGCAAATTCATCTTAAAAGTCCAATTTTAAGATTTTTTCACTTGACAGGACTACTTCAAATTGACATTATTTGACTTGTTTTAAGTAAACTTGATAAGTAAAATAATCTTATTCCACTGGCAGATAATTTCACTTAAATTAGGGTAAAAAGGTCTTATTTTGAGTTTATTTTTCTTATTTTTTGATTGGCCTTTTTTGCAGTGTGTGTGTACGTAATGCAACCTTCAAGCTAGGTTTCCTCCAGATGCCCTTCCTTATCCTAACCATTCTGTTTATCCAGGCTTTGAACTGACACAAAGAGCCTGTAGACTAGCACGGCTTTATATAACCTTCCTCAGCCTCCTGGCCATGTCCATATTCAGGCCCTGGTCCAGTTCGGCTGCTGGGAGTTTGTGAGAAGTTTGGAGCTCAGTCAAACGCTGCTGTCTCTCCTTCTGGCCGCCGTCCCATCTGCGTCAACAACACAACACTCAAATCCCCTCTGAGCGTCCAGAGAACTCCACCAGATGAAGCCAAATAAACAGGACTGGGAAGATTTGACAGGAGATTGTTGCTTTATTGATTGGATGAACTTTGGCGCTCAGATCTCGGCAGGAGGACAGGTCAGTCGTGAGGAATGGAGAGGACGATGGAATGTAAGGGCAATTATAGAGACGCTGGTGAGGGTGAAGAGGCTGAGGAGGCGGACAGTTCTGCTGCTGCGGTGAAGAAAGAGAGAATATCCTGGTGGATTGTGATTGGTGGAGAGGAATGTTAGAGTAAAATTAATGCAAAAAATGAATATCATATAGTACTTGTGCATTATTTGAAATTACGAGAAAAGGATTTGTGTGGCACTGTTTATTAAGCGTGCTGTAACATTACATTTCCATGTTATGCATTCCTACTCTCCTGGGAGATATGTCAGAGGCAAGCTACCTGACATGCTAATTAGCTAATTAGCTTGCTAATTAACCCATTTGGTTCAAGTCTAGTGCTGTAATAATGTGAAGGTTAAAAGCCAATTAATTCTCTTGTAGTCATCCTGAACAAAAAGTATTGGTGCAAAAATATTAGATTTTATGATTTTTTGAAGTTGAACATACTATTTTAAAATCTATGACCAATGATTGTTTCAATTCATGGGTTCCTGCTTGTTTGCGTGTCCCATGTCTGGGTGGGTCTCCTCAGGGCTCTGTTTTGCCCTAACGACGCAACCATGAAGAAAATCATCCAGCTAAGGTCCTGAGTAAGACTAGCTCAAGATCTGGAGATGGGTCCAGGCGCTGTGCGGACACACTCTGCTCCTGACAAGTCATCTGGGCAGCAAGATGATTTCTTTAGATGTGTGTGAGTGTACAAACTCTTGAGAATTCATCTTGTTAGGCTCCCGCTGTTGTGATCGGTCTGAACCACCAGTGGTGTGGACACTGGACCAATCATTGTGGTTTGGGCGTAAGGCAAAGGTGGTGCGCCTAAACGAACTAAAACAGACATGGCAACGCCGACAAAGTCACTTCACTATTTTAGGAGAAATACAGATTATTTTGATTTTAGGGGGAACTATGTGGACCACAATCCTTGGCTTTATTTCAATGCATCCAGCACGAAGAAATGTTTGTAGATTTAGTGTTCTGTAACATGAAAGTAATGATTGTACTAAGCCCTTGGCGGGGCAAATTTAGACTAGAGCATTATATTTAGTATCATAACCACAATATCACAAGAAATATAGTTTACAGTGCAGTCAGTACTAGGCCTACAATTTTAAACACTTCCTGATTTAAGAATGTATTTGAATTCATTTGATCATCTGTAGCAAAGGAAAGAGACTCTAGTTGTACAGTAGCCCAGTGCCCTACATTAACACATGGTCCCAGCCCTTTGTGTTTCCTCTGTTTCACTAATGAGGCGTCCATCTTTGTCCAAGTCTGACCTCATCCAGGGCTCACAGGGAGATTCCAGTAACACTCCAGCTGGGCACTGATCATATTCAGGACAAACAGAGGGAGACGGAGAGATGAACAGAGAGGGGAGGGGAAGAGAGACCAGGGAGAAGACAGAAATGCAAACGAGAGAAAGAAGAAGGGAAAAAGTGTGTGAGAGAGAGGAGAGAGGAGGGGGGAAGGACAGAGAGAGAGAGAAAGAAAGGGGAGAGAGATGTACAGTGAAAAGAGAGAAGGAGATAGATGAGAAAGGATAGAAAGTGTGGGGAGTGAGCGAGAGATAAAAAAGAAGAGAGGAGTGAGATGGAGAGACGAGACAAAAGAGGGAGTGTGTGAGGAAGGGAGAAAAGAAAAACAGAGAAGCAGAGCGAAAAGAGTTGTAAAGGGAAAGAAAAAGAAAAGAAAAGATAAGCCAAAGGGGGAAGAGAGTGGGGTGGAGAAAAGAAAAGAAAAGAAAGCTGGAAGTAAAGGGAGAGAGAGAAGAAAGAGTGGGTAATAAATTGGTTCTGGACAGTTTGCACAGCAGTGTTTGTGAGACAGTGAATCTCAGGGCAAAGTGGTGCAGCTGATGTAAATGTCAGAGCCCTATAGAGCCTCGTGTCAACAAAAGCTTTCTCAAACCCCAAGCAGCGCGGAAACACCATTAATGGACTCAAATGCATTTTCCACACCAAATGGTAAACAATTCCCAACAGTTAGTTTACACCCACGGATCATATTCTCTCAAGTTTGAATTCGAGCTGGTCCTACTTGTACACACATTTGGCAGTGTTTCATTGGATCTAATGTAAATGGTGTTCCCCAGGGGTTTGTGTTGGGCCCGGTTGTGTTTTATGTAGGCCTGTCACGATAATTACTGTATCAACTTATCGTTCAATATATTATAGATGGGAAAATATTTTTGGTGCTCAATTTTTATTTTTTTTTTAATTTATCATGTGTGCCTTTTCCATGTGCTAGTGGAGATTTTTTTTTTTGTGGATTTTTTTGTCTTGCTTGAACATTTGAAATTTTGAGGGTTGAAAAAATGAACGTACATGACTCATTAATTATTCTAACTTAACTACTTTGGTGTTTCATTCTGTTTTATATCACAGCTTATGTTTTTCTAGGATGTGTTCATTTAGAGAAGGGTTTACTGCCAATTTCTTGCATGAGTGTTATTGTTCCGGTGGCATAAAGTACTTTCAATATTATCATTTATCGCAATATTTTGATTTGCAATATATCGCCCCTATACTTTTGTTACCGCGACAGGCCTATTGTGTTCTCTGGTTTCCCATCAGTTACTTTGCAACCACAAACATACTATTCCCTCAAATAAGAGTTGGTTGTGCTTGTACACACATTTGCAGTGTTCTGTTTGCCCTAGTGTTAACAGTGTTCCTCAGAGGTTTGTGTTGCGCCCGGTTGTGTTCTTTGCCTTATGGTGCAATGTCTGTTCCCATGATTTTCAACCAGTGTGTCGGGGAACACTAGTGTGCCTTGAGCTATTGCCAGGTGTGCCTTGATTAAAAAAATGTACTTTAAGCTAAAAGATTCATATATGGATTTAACTGGATAATTTATCATTTTGGAGTGTTCGAAACAATTATCTGGACCATAAAAGAAAGCAAATCTTCTAGATTAAAGATCTGGCTGGTAGCACGGACATTATTTGCCACATTATGTACCTTTTTAAAAAATTTAATTCAAAGGTTTTAGTAAGTGGTGTGCCGTGTTAACTTTTCAACCAGTGCCATGACTCCAAAAAGGTCATAAAAATATTATTCTCTCAAATTAGAGTAAGAGTTGGTCCTCCTTGTATACACATGTGGCATTGCTTTATTGGATCCTGTGTGTGTTGTTTCCCAGGGGTTTGTGTTGGGCCCGATTGTGTTCTTTGCCTCATGGTGTGTTTTCTGGTTTCCTGTCAGTTACTTTGCATGCACAAAAATATTATTCTCTCAAATTCGAATAAAAGTTGGGTCTACTTCTACACAGAATTGGCAGTGCTTTGTTGGATCTTGTCTGTGTGGGGTCACCCAGGGGTATGTGTTGGGCCTGGTTGTGTTCAATGCCTGATGGGGCATTGTCTGGTTTCCCATCAGTTAGTTTGAATCCGTGAAAATATTATTCTCTCAAATTTAAATAAGAGTTGGTCCTACTTGTACATGCAGTTGGCAGTGCTTTATTGGATCTAGTGTAAATGGTGTTCCCCAGGGTTCAGTGTTGGGACCGGT
Organism: Rhinogobius similis; assembly: GCA_019453435.1. Lineage (NCBI taxonomy): Eukaryota > Metazoa > Chordata > Actinopteri > Gobiiformes > Gobiidae > Rhinogobius > Rhinogobius similis. Next base: position 35,201,837 of record CM033633.1, on the reverse strand, counting down.
TGTGTTCCAAGCCTTATGGTGCATTCAGGCATTGTGGAAGACGCCAGATGGAGCCGGCTGGGGTGACAGGCAAGATGAGACAAACAAAAGACATGATGGCTCAATATTTGCTCAAACTAAAATGGAATGTATGTCAGATTTGCCCTTGTTTTGTTTATACCTTTCATACATGCAGTATATGTATGTTGAATGTTGAAACCTGTATATCTCTATTGTAAGATTTTTTTTTCTTAATTTTTGGTCTTTGAAAATTGATTCACAGTCCAAGTGGATGCGTCAGTCCTAGTTCATCTACAGCCTGTCCGTCCGTGGGAGTAGGATCTATCCTTCACTGTGGTTCTCCCGAGGTTTCTACTTTTCCCATGGGGTTTTTGTAGTTTTTCCTCGCCGCGAAGGAGGGTCAAAGGACAGGGGCATTCTGGGACAGTTATCTGAACTGCTTTTACCTGTGGCCCATCGAGGCAACTGTTGTTGTGATTTTGGGCATTATAAAAATAAATTGATTTGATTTGATTTGATTTGATTCCAGGAGGCAAACAGGTGTGCCCCAAATCTTCTATTAAACCAAACCACTTCCCTTAAACTAAACCAGTTTAACCAGCAGAAATATCAAAACATACATCATGCTAAAGTAAGAATCTAACATTAGCGACTTTACACTGTAACAGTTAAGTTTCATTCATGATCACAATTAAATAGTGCTTTACTGACTTTACTAACTCTCAGTGCATTGTGGTCTATACTGACTGGACCATTGCTGTCACTACTTTTCAAGGTGCATTATGGGAAATCTTAAGTGCATTACTTTTTGATCCACATTCAGACATAGATGAAGGCATTAAAACATTTACACACGTTTACAGACTGAAAAGTGATGAAAAGACTCTCAGGTGCCTGTTTTTCTGTAGGTCTGCCATTGAGTTGTAGGTATCTGTTTTCATAGTTTGGCCACGTAATATTGTCTAATCGCTTCTGACGCAATTATAAAAATATAAATGAAAAGCAAGTAATAAGTGACTAATACATTACAGTGTCTGTGATCATTGCACTTCTGTTTTTCTGAGTTTTCCTCACGCTGCCACCAGCCGGCTGGAAATTATGTCACACAATTGTATAATTATAAATATAAATATATATATATATATATATATATATATATATATATATATATATATATATATATATATATATATACACACACATATATATATATATATATATATATATATACACACATATATATATATATATATATAAACAAAATAATTATAAATATATGTTTTTGGTAAATGTGACAGCACAAACAAAATATGCACGGCACAAAACAGCACAAACGAAGCCCAATCGATTCACATAACCTTTTGCTGTTTTAGACTGCCATTTAACCCTTTGGGGGGAGTGACGTCATCGGCCGAAAATAAAAATGTAAATATTGATAAAACCATAACGGCACAAATGAAACGCTTCACAGCACAAAACAGCACAAACAAGGCACTAAAAATTGACACCATTTTGACTGTTTTAGAGCATTTTTAAGCTTCCTGGGGGGCTGGGTGACCCTAATTTGACCCAAGAAAGAATCCTCCAACACAAACCAGCACAAACGAAGCACAAACCATTGACATAATTTTTGTGTGAATGTGCGTTTGACGGGCGGCCAACTTCATGGAGGTGCAGAAAACAAACATGCACTCACCCCACGTGCACGCTCTCACCCCACGTACACGCTCCCACCCCACGTGCACACGTTCCCACCCCACGTGCACGCTCTCACCCCACGTGCCCGCTTCCACCCCACGTGCACGCTCTCACCCCACGTGCGCACTCTCACCCCACGTGCACATGCTCCCACCCCACGTGCACATGCTCCCACCCCACTTGCACGCTCACACCCCACTCTCACCTAACGTGTGTGCGTTTGACGGGTGGACAACTTCATGGAGGTGCAGAAAACAAACATGCACTCACGCAACATGCACGCTCTCACCCCACGTACACGCTCTAACCCCACGTGCACGCTCTCACCCCACGTGCACGCTCTCACCCCACGTGCACGCTCTCACCCCAAGTGAGCACTCTCACCCCACGTGCGCACTCTCACCCCACGTGCACATGCTCCCACCCCACGTGCACATGCTCCCACCCCACTTGCACGCTCACACCCCACTCTCACCTAACGTGTGTGCGTTTGACGGGTGGACAACTTCATGGAGGTGCAGAAAACAAACATGCACTCACCCCACGTGCACGCTCTAACCCCACGTGCACATGCTCCCACCCCACGTGCACATGCTCCCACCCCACTTGCACGCTCACACCCCACTCTCACCTAACGTGTGTGCGTTTGACGGGTGGACAACTTCATGGAGGTGCAGAAAACAAACATGCACTCACCCCACGTGCACGCTCTCACCCCACGTGCACGCTCTCACCCACGTGCACGCTCACCCTGCGTGCGCTCTAACCCCGCGTGCACGCTCAACCCCACGTGCGCTCTCACCCCACGTGCACGCTCTCACCCCAAGTGCGCGCTCTCACCCCACGTGCACATGCTCCCACCCCACGTGCACATGCTCCCACCCCACTTGCACGCTCTCACCCCACTCTCACCTAACGTGTGTGTGTTTGACGGGTGGACAACTTCATGGAGGTGCAGAAAACAAACATGCACTAACCCCACATGCACGCTCTCACCCCACGTGCACGCTCTCACCCCACGTGCACGCTCTCACCCCACGTGCACGCTCTCACCCCACGTGCACGCTCTCACCCCACGTGCACGCTCTAACCCCACATGCACGCTCTCCCAGGTGTAATCTGGACAATCCTCTTTGCAGCTGTCACTTCACCTTCACACCTCTGTCAGGACCGGGCTTAGCTGGCACCAGTGCACACAGAGACGCCAGATACAAGTGAAAGGAGAACCTGCTCATATAGAACACATCCAAGGGTTTCAGAAGAAATTAGAACCAATGCCATGAGGATGAACAAAAAAAGTTATATCTTTGAATAGGGAAAAAGTTCACTAAATGTTGTTAAACAGGAAGCTGAAGCCAGGAATAGCCGTGCTCATAAACTCATGGTGAATATTTAGGATGCTGGGACTGCATTAGTTTGTTTTTTCACATTTCTAACAGTATAAAATCAGGTACAGCCCCTTTAAGGGTGTTTTAGTCATAATCAGAATTGAACACTGAGCTAAAACAGTGTTTACAGCCCGCTTTCATTCATGGTGTGCACAGTTCAAAGACCTGTCGCTGCTCTGCCTTTACTTTCATAATGCACTGTGGACTCACACATTAAAAAAAAAAAAAAAAAAAAGCATGGGTTAACCAATTATTGACCATGACGGGCTGCATCTACCAATTAAAGAAAAAATTGTAAAACATGCATCTATAGTTTCAGTGGTGGTGCTGTTGTGCATCTCAAACATGCCTTAAAGAGTTTAGTTTAGAAATGGTGACAGGTAAAGGCAAAGTAGCTGCTATAGGTTATGTTGTCTGTGCAGTTGCAAAAGGAATAATGCATCTGCAAATACAGGCTACATTATGTCTTTCAGTAAAAACTATCTATTCAAGCTGGTGCCCCTTTAATCCACTCGATGTTCAGCCTGCTCACTACGTGTTATGCACATTATGGGAACAGCAGCTTTGGTTTTTGATGAGCAAATATTATGACATGACTAAAAGCTCAAAGGTAAATTCATCATACGTCCCCTTTAATATCCCGGCCGGGCCTGCACAGCCTCAGCTCCTCTCTTCATATTTGCAGTACAAATAGCTTGTGTTTAGAATCCTGAGAGAAGTGTCGGGCTAAATAAAGATGCAGTGGAGGCATTTTCATTGGCGGTGTGTGTGAATGGTTTCCACGGCGACGGCTGTGTCCAGGAGACTAGGGCTGCAGTGGAGAACGGGTACACTCAGTTAGAAATATGAATGAGCTGAATTTAGCAGATTAGCTACAAATATAAACACAGAGACATGTGGGGGCAGATGTAAGTATATGTGTTTTTATGAAGGAGGCTGAGGTTAAAGCTGTCAGGAAATAAAAGGCTTAAAGGAAGACCAAAGAGGAGATTTATAGATGAAAGAGGAGCTGGTGAGAGCAGAAGAAGCAGAGATGGATGGAGCAGATGCTTTGTTGTGGCGACTTTTGAAAATAAAAATCAACATTAAAAGAAACTTAACACATTTCTGCAAAACCCATGCTTTTTTGTATTTTTTTCATTTTATATTGTGTTAATTGTAAAAAGTAATATTGATCTAACAGAAACAGGTCCACTGACTTCTCCCATTTTTTCTTTTTTTTCTTTTTTGTAAATAATCGCAGGTCACAGAGCAGTGGGTGGGGATAGGCTGCAGAAAGAATCCAGAACGATGCTACAGTTCATGTCTGTATTAGGATTGTAGTCAACTAAAGAAATTCTCGGTCGACTAAAGACATGTCCTATCGACTGATTAGTCGACTAAAAAGGGTCAAAAACTATGAAGTATCTCCAAGTATCTGACCCAAACTCAAAAGACAACAACTGCACAGGAATTCATGCAAAAACAACTATTTCATTCATAAAAGTACTGGTAAAAATATAAGAATATATAGAAATATATAAGTTAGATTAAACTCCCGAATCTTCACTTATAACCTGCTCCATATCTTCTCCTTTTTGCTATTGTCCCTTATAAACCCTCTTAATGTAAATAAAATCATTTGTCGATTAATACAATGTTGGCTGAGACACTATCAACCGATTAATCGACTAAAGGATTACAGCCTTAGTTTGTATCTCGTATCTAGTATTTTTACACAGATCAATATCCGTCTGGTCACTCCATAATCTCCGGAAATTCAGATGAGTGTGATTGACAGGCAGATTGGCCAATCAGGGACATGCATGGGCCGTCAACATAAATATAGCTCCTTATGAGGAAAGAAAATACAGTAAATATCTGAGGTGAGAGAAGTTTGCCTTATGTAAATAAAAGATGACCAATGAGCTTCTTTGTTTCACAATGTCATGGAAATAATCAAATCTGATTGCTCCAGATTCATGACCAGACTATACTTTACTAAATATGCAACAAATTAGAACACGTTAAGGTACCACTTTATCATAACTACACATTATTTTACCTAAACAAATCATTAACAAAGACATAATGAACATAGAGTTTATTACGCAGGATTCAGGAGTAGGAACTACTTAATTAAGGTTAGGGTCGGGGCCAGGAATTAGGGTTAGAATATTAGTTAAATGGTTACTAAGCTTGAATCATTCTTCATTCATTTGTTCACTAATGAAGTCTTTGTTCATGCCTTATTAAAGCAGGAGTAAGTGTAGTTAGTGTTACCCATGTTAAATAAAATAAATATATATGTATATGAGATATAATGTAGAGAGCCTGTACAGCCTGTGACGTGTGTGAAGTCTGTTTGGACACATGCAGGGGTTGTCCCTCAGACAGAGAGCAGACAGGTCTCTGTTTACATGTGGAAGTGTTTCTGCAGCGTCTGAAGAGTGCGGAGGACACGAGGACCCAGACAGGACAAGAACCAAGACGGGTTATCAGCTGCCACAAAACCGGGTTAGAAACTGAGAATAAAGAAGTGGATAAATATAAGATGAAACTAGAACTTATCCAGGTTAACGTTAACGCAGGGATATTCAACTGTGTGTAATAGGAGATTATAAAAGACACGCAGCATTTTAGGTTTAGGTTTTACTGGAATAATACTCACAGTTGAGCCCACAATACAGACTTTACCTCCAATTATACTTTTTATGAAGCTCAAATATAATACTGAGGGTCACACATAGTATTTTTCCATCCTTTGTGTTAAAAGCAGCCTGATTGGTTTTACCTCAGGAAGTCTGTAAAATTTAAATTTCCTTACAACACTGGTATATAATGTAAATAAGCTAAACTTTCCCACAAGTGCCTCCATGCTTCTTATTTGGACTTTTGGACGTATTTGGACTTTTGGATATTTTGAATCGATATCAGCTTCAGCGCACAAACTAAAAAACTCCTTACCATCAGTCACGACCATCACACAGGACTAACATCACCAGTTTGCTGAAATACAGGAGGTCAAATTCAGGGAAATTTGACAGGCATTTTTAGAGACTTGGACGATTCGCACGGGACGAGAAACAAAGACGATGTTCGTAAAATTTACCCGAGGTTTAATTCGGTCAAAATCGTTATCAGTCAGATGTGATGTGAGACTGAGAGGTTTGTCTGCACGAGTAAACAGCACGAGCCCGTTATGGAGAGGTCAAAGGTGGTGCGTGCTAGCTGACCGCCCGGGCGCTCTGCTGATACTCTGATTCCTTAAACGGGATTAGCCTCTTCACCTGGCTTTAGCACGGGCTGATTGACCCACTGCTCCACATCCTCTTCCTCAGCAGCTCAGCCGGAGGAAGGAGACCCAGGGAGAGCACATCTCACTCATCGTCACGGCAGAGACGTTCACAGATCAGCACGGCCCACGGAGAGACAGATTCCATAACCAGCGCCGTGTTTATTTGACAGGACGTACATTATGCAAAACTGCTCCCTCATCACAAACATGGCTGCACTTGTGTTTGACTTTATTCACGCTGCTGGTGTCATTAATCACGAGCTCGTCTTCTCTGCTTCTTCTCTGAGCCTCACCAAAACAATTTGAAATGTTTATCACGTGAAAGGGTGATGGATCGATGAATCGCCCAACAGACTGGGAGATTCTGGAGTCTCGTGAGACATCGGCCAGAATGCGGTCAATGTTCGCCGATGTTTTGGATTATTGGAAGTAACTGGCCTCATCCATCCACAAACCAACGTCAGCTCTGTCAAGGACCTGCATCATATTAAAGCCCAGGCTCTAGAATCCAGTCATCTTGTTTCTTTTTTTGATCACAGGCAAAAGTCATCAGATCACGCTGGCCCAGTGCAGCCACAGTCTTTAAGGACAACAACAGTTTATTAGCCTTATCCAGCTTCAGCTCCATCGATAAGCACACGACATACATCTTAATGCCCTGGGTCTTGGTCTTTAGTTTATTTTACAATCCGTCCAATGGTGTTTGATTGTGCCGCTAATATGGCGTTAGCATTCTTAGCATCGTTAGACAAATCTGATGAGCTCAGCAGTAGAATTACAGTTTGACATTTTGTATGTTTGGGGACAAGTGTTGGCTGTTATTAAAGTGTATTCACGTCATGTAAAGTAAAGCTCTTGGTTTATTGTCAAATGTTGCAGAGTTACTGTGTAAAGTAAGAAATTATATAAATATAACATAGTTTTTTAACCAGCAAGTGTGAATGAAATAAACATGCACACTGATTAAAAGAAAAACAAACATGAGACTTGCTTCTTAATTTATCAATTAAAATGCTAAATAATCATTAATCAGCATTTATCAGTTGGGCCTTAGTCTCCTGTGCTGTTTTTCCAAAAAATCATCTCTTAATTCTGAGCATGACTCAGATCACATTCACTGCGCATTAGCATTAGCATTAGTACTACTGGAGTGAGCTAGCTTTTGTTTTTTCCCCATGATAATTCCCTTCACTGCCAGTAGATGGAGTGCTAACACAAATCGTGATGAGGGAACACCTTTCTTAAGTTCTAAAACATAAGACGCCAAAACAAACAAAAGCAGGTTTAAAGGACAAGAGCAGAACAAAGAGGCAGAACACGTGTCCTTTAAGATCCTTTATTATGCTAAACTTTCATCTTTGTTGTCATTTTGTTCCCTCATTCCCTCAGAGCAGTTCTGTTTTGTTTCATCTGTGCGTTCTTGACGTTTTTTCCGTCTCCTCTGCGTTTTCAAAGTCCATAAAGCTTCTGGGGGCTTCACTACCGCGCCGTGCCGAATGTCTCCCTCTGCTGGTGATCTGTCCCGACGCTCCATGACGGAGGGGGTGGGACTTATTTACATGCACTGTCCAAAGCTGAGCAGTTTGGACTGAAACATAGAGACTTTACACAGGGGCCAGAAGCAAACTGTGCTCAGAGGAAGTGAAAGTGACTCGGAGGATTTAAGATAATCCAATAAGGTCTGAGGTCACGGAGGTATTTGACCCCAGTTAGTCATTCAGCGGTCAGGGATTAGCACTAAATTGATTCGAAAAAGGGAGAAATTGCGAAAGGATTTGTTTTCTTTTCAGTAAAAACACCTTGAATAAATGGTGTATTTAAAAAAACAGTTTCAAATGTCAACTGGCCACGGTTTTAGAAAACCATCCAAAAGTCATTTTCAATCTGATGGAAAGTGTTTGTGCTGCAGCATTTATAAAAAGTGTCCTGATGATTACTTTGGAAAACGTCTTTATGTTGGACAGTGCTGGACGTGCGAGGGATGACATCGACCTGTTACTTTGAATAAATGTAGGTGCGTTTAATCAGTGCCGTTCTGTGGAACACTCCAGGCAAAGGAGCGATCCCTCATCCCATCAACCTGAGGACGTCCAGCGCTCGAAGCCGCTCGGACCTGATAGTGAACATAATTAAAGCTGGAGTACTTCATAAACTCACAGCTAAACAGCTCCCACAAACCCTTTGGCAAATCATTCTTATCCAAAAGCGTGTGCAAAGTGAAACTGGTGCTGACTGCCCCGAGCTCGGCCAATCAAACACTCAGCACTTATTTACGGATCGATGAGACATAATATTACTGCATGATATACTCTTTGACAAAGCTTTAAGTAAAGAGGCACACGCGTCTTTCTGACCCGGACTCTTTGATGATACATAACTTTCGGGCCCGTGTTGCGCTGATGGTATCTGTGGCTCTTCTCCATCACTTTGGAGGCCAGACTCTTCAGGCAAAACTCGTTTTTGTCATATTTTGTTTTTCGGTCGGTTTGCTCTCTGAACGGCTTTCATGTGGAAATTAAAAAAACTTGTTCAATCTGCTCCTAAAGTTAGTTTTTTTGCTCTTTTTTTGTTTTGTTTTTCAATCCAGTCCACTTCATCCATAGATTTCTCTGGGACATTAACTTCAAAGGCCGTTTTCTTAAAATTCTCCCTCGAGACATAAAGATCAGTCTTAAAGTAGCTCCCACACCAAGGTGTACAATCTGGACTCAACAAGATTTTGTCGAAACGTACAGAAGGATTTATTTGTGTCTAATTCTAAAACTGATTTATTGGCGTTTCAAGTAAAAAAAACAAAACTAAAAACTATGCGAAATTTGAATTTTTAGGACAATTTTCAGTCAGATCCAGTTCACTCAAAAACTAAATAAGAAATCAAAAATCCCTTCTGTAAGGTTTTTTGTAAATAAAATACAAAATGAACCAAGAAATTTAAACCTGGTTCTGTCCATTTTTCACATTTAAATGTCCAAAATATTTGTATTTCGTCATTTTTACACAAAAAAATGCCTAATTCCTACATGTAAACATGACATGATGAAAAATGTATATATTTCTGCGAGTAAACTACAGGAGAAGTTTACAATTGATATCTTTAGATTTAAGACTTTTTCCTTTTCACCTGCAGCGTCTGGCCTTAAACCCCTGACACTGAACCACTGTTTTTCCTAAAAGTCTGAGCCTCATTCCAAACTGAAGCTGTTTCTGAACCTTCGGAGCTCAAACTATTGTCTGGATTCTTTGTGAAGCTGAAACGCTGTAGTTTTGGCCTCTGCGTCTGATTTCCTCTGATTACACCTACATTTTCGTTGTTAAATATATGAATGACTGCGACTGGTGTTTGGAGGTAAGGCTGGATTGACACTAGTTTGGGCTTTTGTCGGGTTTTAACAATTCTTCTTTCAAAGCTGAAGCGAATTTACTAAAAATGAGTTTTACGGACTTGTAATAAAGTAAAAGAATCCAGGCGGAATCCATATAAAAGTCCCTTAAGTTAATTTGTGGGTACTTTTTTATTTGTGGGTTTGTAGAAACTGATCCCAGAATGGTTTGACTGGAAATAAGAGGGTTGCAGCTTTGTTTTAGGTCTAACATCTGTAGCAGCTGGATAGTTTCCTTTTATCAGATGGTGGACAAAATGAAATAAACAAAGAACAACTTATGCTGGCCCAAAAAAGTGTCTAAAACATAGGAATTTTCTGCATGTGTAGGGCGTAAAACACATGCATTACTTTACTTGTTTTGGATAAAGCTAAACAAACAGTGTTTATGTCACTTCTCTGCAAAGCCTCTACGCCACGCTTTAACCTCTCTTTATGAATACGTTGGTTTGGATAGAGTTGGCTGCCGTGTGCGCAGGAAATAGGACATTTTGGGTCTTGATGCGAGTGCTGAACGTCGCTAAACAAGACACGGCTGATGCTTTCATGCGCTAGCTTTGTTTTGCTTACTCTACAAATAAAGTTATCTGGAAATACGCCGGTTTATCACAAGATTTCGTTCTCACCTGAGTCTGCAGTTCTCTCTTGTTCTGTCTCGTCCAATCATTGGTATTTTCATGAAATCGTTGTATCGTGATTGACTGTTTGTGTCTTTAATGCAGCTGTCTGTTCAAACACACTTTTTCTCCTGTTGTTTAGCCTCTGAAGCCTCTGAGCAGATGACTTTATTCACCTCTTAAAGGCCAGAGCTGCACAATTATTAGATTTATATTTTAATGGATGCAATTAGCAAATCTCAAATCTCTGTAGTTTTTAAAGTGCAATAATTTCTTCCACAAACAACAAAATGTCTTGCTTTGATTTGAATAAAAACTGTAGTTTGGATTTATACAAACATGTTCTGAAACAAGCGACAAAACAGCAACAGAAGGGGACAAAAAAAGCGTTCAAAAGCGACAAAAGCGCGTCTACAAACTCCACTCAATGTACCAAAACGCGACTAAAAACCTGACTATAAGTGACAAAGGTGAGTTTAAATATGACAAACACAACTGAACATGACAGGAACATGACTCAAAGCTGTGTCGAAGTTTAAAATGTGAATTTGAACAGAATCCTATTATCAAATCATAAATCACAAATCTAATCACGGTCAGAAAAATCATAATTAGATATTTTTCCTAAAGCGTGCAGCTCTATTAAAAGCAAGAGAAAAATACAAAGTGAACACGAATCGTGATCAAATCAAAATCATGATCTGGCCTTAAAGAAATCGTGAGAATCATTCTTTTTTTTTTCAGTCTGTTATTTGAGTGACAAGCGCTTTATGTTGACGATATGAAATTATTTGAACATTTGTGTTTCTTCAGATATGATTTAGTTTGTCTCATTTTGTGTCTGTCCTTTGAAAATACCAGATTCTGTGCATTATTTAAGGTTTTGTCCTTCACATTACGTTCACTTTCAATTATAAATCAGATGTTATGTCCAGGCAGTTACAGGTTTCTCTTTTGCTCTGGTTTGTGCAGGTTTCAGCAAATCAAATTTAACGCCACAATTCAAGATTTTTAATGCCATAATCAATATCAAAACAAGACATTTACATTTTGGTTTTACGCTTTTATCATATCAAAACCGTTCCATTGAGCAGCAGAACGACGAAAAGATAATAAACTACTTTATAATATTCAAAAAGCGAATTTACAAGCCATTTAAACCAGCACATGTATGTTCTGAACCCTAGCTTTCACTTTTTAGATGATTTGATCTAAGCCACTCGCACTTTTTACCCCAAATACCACCAAAGAAAAGATCTGGCTTTCTGAGCTGGGTCTGACAGGACTATTGCAGGTCTAGATTTGAGATAAACAAAGCCACTGTAGTTTTAAAGTGAGACACTGCAGGTGAATAGGGGAAAAAATTTAAGCTATCAATTTGAAACTTCCCCTGTTGTCAAGTTTTTCATCATGTCATGTTTTCATGTGGAAATGAGCATTATGTGTAAAAATGGCCAAAATCTTTTGGATTTTCAATCTGAAAAATGGACAGAGCAAGGTTTAAACATCTTGGTTCATTTAGTAACATATTAGTTATAAAATGTACAGAGGGGATTTTGGATTTCTTATTTAGTTTTTGAGTGAACTAGATTTAACTGAAAATTGTCCAAAAATTCAAATTTCGTCTCGTTTTTTGACTTAAAACTTCAATAAATCAGTTTTAGAATTAGATATCAAAAAATTCTTCTGTGTGTTTTCATCTAAATCAACCTCAAGATTGTACAGTTTGGATCTACTTTAAGGCTGATCTTTATGTCCCGAGGGAGAAAATGGCCCTTGAAGTTCCAATGTCCCAGAGAAATCTGTGGATGAAGTGGATTAAATGAGACAGTAAAACATCTTTAGGAGCAGATTGGACACGTTTGTTGTTTCCACATGAAAGCCGATAGAGCAAACCGACCAAAAAACAAAAAAATAGTTTTGCCTGTAGTGTCTTTGGCCTAGAAATCTACTAAAGGAAGAGCAAAAAATGTGAATAAAATGTACTCCAAATGAAGAAAGCTTACAATTGAAGAAGTACATGTACCACAGTTTGAGAAACACTGATCCAAGCTAATAACATCCAGATTCAATCAATGCAGTACTCTGGAATTCAAAATCAATGTGAATGTCACGGACTCGCACTGCTCACACGGACGGCCAGGAGGATTCGGTTTTATTTTCGTCACATTATTGTTCTGATGGATACATCTCTTTTCAAACTGTTTTTTAGACTCAATGCCTGTGGGGACTGACTTGAATGACGTTGAATGCTCTTTTGCCCCTGTCTTACATGACATTACTTTGTGCGGTGGTTTTAAACGTTTAACGCTCTGGACAGTGCTCAGTGTGAGGAGGTTCACGAGGTTTGCCTGGTGCATATAAAACAGTGACCTGGGCTTGAACTCTCCCTCCTCCTGCTTCTGTCTGAATCGCACGCCACCAAACTCACTGTTTTTAAGGAAACAAAGGCAAAATGAACTTTCCTGAGCTTTTTTAGAGTAATCTTATTGTTCTGCTTTCAAAAAACTGTCCAGTGCTCAGAAAAATCATCCCTCCTAACTCCTAGAACTGTACTTACTGCAGTTCTTTAAAAAGCGAAGTCTCCAAGACCAGTCCTGAAGACACAGGGTCCAGGTGATGTGGCAAAAAATGATTATCACGATTTTCTTGGGGCCAGATCATGATTTCAGTTTTGTGACGATTCATGTTCACTTTGTATTTGTCTCTTGTCTGTAATAGAGCTGTACCATTTAGGAAAAATCTCATTGCGATTTTTCTGACCAGTGCCATTGGGATTGGGATTAGATTTGTGATTTATGTTTTAATAATAGGATACAGATTCACATTTTAAACACAGTTTTGTCACGTTCAGTTGTGTTTGTCGTATTTAAACATGCCTTTGACACTTTCAGTCACTTCTTTGGCATTTTTAGTCGTGTTTTGTCACTTTTCGTTACCATTTGGTGCATTGAGTAGTGTTTGTTGTTTCTGGGTGCATTTTTGTTGCTTTTGAATGCATTTTTCACTTTTTTTTTATCGCTTTTGGTCGCGCTTTTGTGGCTTGTTTCAGAACATGTTTGTACAAATCCAAAGTACAGCGTTAGCAGTTTTTATTCCAACAAAACTGCCAACAAAAATTGGACTGAAATTGAATCGTTTGACTCTTTTATCATCTGTTGTTTCTTTTTTTTTTTTTTTTAACAATAAATAATCTTGAAAAAAAAAATTGGACTGAGGTTTGGACACCCTGCTCTAGATTTATGAATGACTTCCTCCAATGACATCATAAGCTCTTTTCACTCCTTTGAGAGGCCAGAGCAGAGTTTACTGTCACGTGAAGCTAACAACAAGCAGCATGCTAATGATGAGATGCAGTCAGCACACAGCGGCCTCATGTACAACCTTCATGTGAAATATGTTGGGTTTGGAGAGAGCTGGCTGCAGTTTACATTATTTTATATTTTGTACATTCAAAGGATTTATACAAAGAAACTTTAAGTGAGTTTATGATGAGGAAAAAAGCTCTCAATGCATTTGTTGCCGGTAAATTCTACTGGATTAAAATAGCAGTTAACAATGAAAACAATTTAAAACAATAATCACCAAATACCACAAAATGTACGTCTTGTAAATGTTATACAACAAGAAAAAGTCTTCTCAAGTCTTCCGTTTTCATCGTTCTTTCATAAAACAGCCCAGTATTAGGGAAAGAGTTTCAAGACAAATTGTTCAAATTCAAATCATGCCACGCTCGCATTTATGGAGGAAAAAATCCATCTAGCTGGCTGTGTCTGGCAACCAACATCAGCACAAACGCTCCTCTAAACAGACAGATGAGGTGAGGCTCTTTAACATCCTTCATTATGTCACATTTCATTCACTTCTCTGTTGGAAACAACTTGTAACATGAAGAAAGGTGAATCTGATTTAGGTTTAATCTGACAGTGTCAAACAAGTCCATTTGGAGAGGTTAATTGTTCTGCAGAAGGCGAGAACAGGCACAGAATATAAAGTGACGTTATTCATAGAAATCAAATTTAAAGGAGACTAAGGAGACTTTGTGAGTATTGTGTCAGGATGTTGGTCCTCATTAAAGACTACCTGAAGCCGTTTTGAAATGCTCCTTTGTGTTTTTAATCCACTCTGGTCCTTTCTACCCTGAAATAGCTTCAGCTTCAAGTTTAACTGGATCTTTTCTGTCATGTTTAATAAAAGAGGAATTATTTTTCTCAGATCAGAAAGTGGCATTATTCAACTCCAAAGAAGTGTTTGTTGTCAGCTGAAAGGACTCAAAGATAAAAGGTTAAATGGCAAGTTTGTGGAGCCAGTCTTAAAGAAATAATGATAAGGTTCAACACTAGTGGATCATATTTTTGGAGATAAAAAAACAAAAAACAAAAAAAAAAAAAGCGAAAAAAGCCTCCCCTTTAAACTGGTTTTACACTGAGACTTTGTGCGGTTTGAAGTCACTCTGTGGTTGAATCTCATGCCGGGCTGTGCTCTGTGCAGATGAACAGGGCTGTTCTGTACCAGGGCCTGTGCACATGTTTGTGGATTCACTCCTCTGTGCATTCAGCTCCAAACACATCATAGAAAGTAGAACTTTAGTGCTGCTTTGTTTAAAGTCAGAGACTTTTACCATTAAACCTTTGCAGTGATTTGTTCGCTGGTGGTGCACCTGTGTCCAGCTCCACTCTGGCGCCCCTCGTTGTATTTTACTGTTGTACTGTGTCCGTGTACTTTCACTTCAGGGGGGCTCGAGCCCGACGCTTCACCACAAATATCAAACATGTCCCTGCGATATCCCCACACACACCACAGACGCACCGCTCAGACACCAGGGAGGGCAGCATCGGCTTCCAATGACCAATATCGATACTAACCCAGTAGAATTTGAGTATCGATGCTGCTATATCAATACTAATTAGCATGTGCACATTATATAGTTGCAGGGCTCTCAAGTTTTGATCATGGTTTGGAGTGAGATTTGTGTGTGTGGGGGGGCCGGACAGGGGATAGGCGAATAGGCTCATTGATTATTCAGTTTATTATAGCTTATTGTCAGTTCTAATAATATTACAGTTCTGATGGTGGAATCTGAAACAAATCCCTATGTATCATTTATTTATCAGACAATTTTAAGCAGGGCTGGCCAGAATTGGGGGGTCTAGAATTTTTAAAATTCCAGTAACCACATTTCCAGTAATATGGTGCACATTTAGTGTAATTTTGGTCATTATAGGCAAGATTTATTATACTGTAATTATTCACAAGTATAATATAGATTTTAAGAGTGCATTGTGTTTATAGTGACAATCCACAATTTGAACAAGGAATACAAGGGGAAAATAATAAGCTCCATGTTATGCAAACTGTTCAGTTCACACCTTTTGGGTGCTTTGTGAAATTTAAACAGGTTCCTCTAACAGGGACAGTTAGAATATAATATTATATCTCAAACGTAGAAAAGGTTTCAAGGGTTGTCAAATGACTTCTGGATAGAAGTCGAAACGTCTCGATCTTTAAACAGTGTCCGGATGAAAACCCCTGAAACCTTTTCTACGGTGAAACACGCCTGGACGAATGAGGGATTACATCGACTTTATATCTCCAACTTTAATTTTACATAGGCTAATAAGACATCATTTTTTTATGTTTGAGCACTGGCCACTGTTGGACTCATCTCTGCTGCAGCTGCAGGTGCGGTCTGTCCCTCGGCCCGTCTCCACATCCTTCCGCTGTGTTTTCTGCGCCAAAGTTGCGTCTTTGCGCCATAGCGCGGTTGTAGTCTCAAAAAAGTTTTAGCGCGTCTGCGACGTCAGGTTCACTGATAAACACTAAACATTTCCTGTGACATGCTTTCAATATAAAAGTTCCTTCGTTTGCTCCCTGTATAGAGGGCTTTATTGTGAAAAGGTTGGACCGTGAGCCTGTGCACTTCACTCACAACAACCCACGGCTGAGCGGAGCGAGCGACTATATTTGTATATTTTGCGATGTTACTTTGCTGTAAAGGGAGGTGGAAAATTTCAGATGCTACTGACTGATTGGAGTGGTTAAAACACCACAAAACCCTATTTTAATCACACATTTGGGACTATATTAAGGTCAATATCTTCAAAATTGTGACTGATTTTTCATCGTGAGAAATGCGAGGTGGGGCGTGTGTGCGTGTGATGGAGGTGAATTGCGTGTGTCTCACGGTCAATGCGTGAGACTTGAGAGCCCTGTAGTTGTGTGTCACACACAGACAGGACAGACCTGTGCTGGCTGTTCTGTTTGTTCTTTTGAGCCTGTTAGAGCCTGTTCTATCTATCACTCCCAAAATACTTCTGTCACGTCTATATGAACGATTGTGGTGTCGCCTTTCACTATCAGACACAGAGGAGCCCAGCTTTGGCACAGTTTAGAAATAGTGTGACTAAAATGTGTGTCAAAATGGACCTTTTATGGGCCTCTCCATCTGAAATATTTATCAAATTCCACAACACATCATTCTATCCGTTGTGCTTTCCGTGGTTCTGCCTCTGTCAGAATGTTGAGGAGCGTTTTGCAGATGGAAACATGTCAGTGCATAAGCTCTGTTCACATTTCAGTGTCCTGTTATCGCCGCCCTTTTCAGAACTATTGACAATTCAAAAGACTATTTTGTTTTGAATCAATTCACTAATTGCTATGCTATAATGCTAACTATCCCACTGCTTTGTCACTCTGAAACCCATTGTTAAGTGTGCGTGGTATTATTGAAGTCACAAATAAAGTGCAGTTTGATCTAGTCACTTATTGCAAGGTTAAGTGACAATACTCTTCACTGTCAGTTGAAGATTCAGCGTGAAAGAGAATTTATTCAGTGAAATGTAAAATATCAATGCAAAGACGTCCAAAAGCACGTAAAGGTCACATGCAGCACCGTCCTGTCCGTTCAGTCCCGCTCTGTCCTGGTCCCCCTTCCTCCGCGCCATGTCCTCTGGCGTTAGCGCTGGTTAGCTTGAGCGCTCATATATCGTAGCATTGTGAAGCGGGCACGGGCTGAAAGGGGTCAAAGGGCAGCCGGGGTTCAGTGCCAGGAGTCGTTAAAGAGTAAAGAGCCGCGCTGCGATTGGCTGACGGCCGGTGCATTCCCATGGAGACAGCCCCTCCCCCCGGCGTACTTTTAAAGGGTCTCTGCGGTCGTTATAGCAACAGACGGGACGTGACATCGTTGCATAATACTGCGTTGTGTTCATGTTTGCCTCCAACTTACTCGGAGCATTTCTTCTGAGCGATGGATTTAACAACACGCTTAAACGACACGCAGATGGGATATTTTGGTGTAAGAAATGTATAATGTAGATTTTTTGGTTTTAATTTATTTATTCGTTTGATTTAGGACAGAGTATATCAATAAATGTGTCAGCAGCGGCTTCAACGTAAACATTCATTTAAGGCCCATCTTTTTTTTTTTTACCTCGCCTAGTGTGATTTAATTGTAACTTTACAATATCTGTATCAAAAGAGTGTCCAACATACATGTGTAGTACATTTGAAATGTTTAAAAAAAATCTAGTTTCTGGTGACATTTTGTAAAATATTGCTATTGGTCAACTGGGGTGAAATTTCCGAGCTCTGGGTTCAAGTGATTGAAATGGTGCTTATTATACTGTATTTGTGCGAATCATTGTGTAATAGACACAAATAGTGCAAATGCAATAAAGACAAACACATTTCTTGTCAAATAAAGTGCAAAAGTTTACACTAATTCTGTCTAAAAATGAAAATGATGACTTACCCCTTATTCCTCCATGTCCCCTGCAGGCGCTGTAATGTAAATGAGGCTAATTAACATATGGATTAGCTGCTCCATTGTGCACAGCTTCCCCTGCGCCCCCTGGAGGCTTTACCTGGGAGCGTGACACATCTTTGTGAAGCTTAGAAAGAGGACTATATGATTCCACTGCTGGTTTATGTCAAAGCATAACACAGTGGATGTTATTCAGAAAATCTGTGCCAAAAAGAGCTCGTGCTAATGACCGTGTTAGCTTTAGAGTTAGTTTCTGGGCCCTATTCACAATACAGGGTCAGACATGGAGGAGAAAGGGCTTTTCTTTTTCTTTTTTACACTATTAATATGGACATTTATGAGATTTTTTTGGGAAGAGGGAGTACTGTATATTCTTATAAATCTGTATTTTTTGGGACAAAACTAGACCAGCCCATGATTGGACAGCCATAATCAAGCCCTGCATTGCTCTCTTGGGTTGCACTCTGCATGAAATGAATGCATGGATCACTTAAACAGACTGGTCCAGTTCACTTAACGGCTCCAGGAGGAATACAGCAGTGGAGACACCTTTGAACTGGATTGATCTGATCCAAAGTGAAGCGGAAACAAGGCTAAGCAGGTGGCGGACCCTCCACCCAAACAGTCACATGGTGCACCTTTAAGCGCTGAAAGGATCTGAAAGAGTGATGAAGATGAAGGACTTTAAAGCACAGACGGGCGGAGCAAAGTGACAGGAGTATGAGATGAGGGAAGGTTTGAACTGCGTACCCTCTGGTCGGTTTGGCTATTGACCCTTTAAAAGGTTGTGAACAAAAACATTTAAACTGCAGAATGAAGGCAAAAGTGAAGTGGGACAGAATGTGATTTCACTGGAGAAACTGGGATTAACCTGAGAATATCACAAAATTTGACAAATCCAGGTGGTTTTGTCAAATGCAACTGCTCAGACACGTGAGTGACATTAGAGCCCCGTTTAAAGACATTTACAAGTGTCTTCTACATTATTTGTTTATTTAATAGGAGATTACAATAAATGTTTTGCATCTTGATGAAGGAAATATTTAATATCTGCAAATACTGAACCCAAAAAATATTGTTCTGACTTTCATTTATTGAACAATAAATCGATATAGTAACTATGGTGATAGCCCTACTAATAATACATTGTTATATTCTCTGGTAAGATTGATCATTTCCACTTTTTACTCCTTGTGAAATATTGTATTTGTTGTAGTTTTGTCACAATACAAACATTTCAAACCTGATAACAACACAACTGTAATCGTTCTCTGGATTAAACAGACTCAAAACACATACGAAAGGATCTTTTATAACAAACACAGTGGTATTATTAAGTCACAATGTCAAAAAATATGTATATCTCTAATTTTCATCAATAATACACTTCATTTGTAAATATTCTTTATCTAGAAGTCATCAGTCATCACATTTCTCCCTGTAGGTTTATAATGCATTTAAAAAGTTTATGTACAATAGAAATAATTGTTTGACTTGTCGACTAATCAAAAAATAAACACTCTCTAATACTCAAATAAATGTTAGTTGCCGCACTACACACCTACAATACACATTTCAACTGTTTAGTACTGTTTAGCTGTAATTTGTTTGTATAAATGTCACCCCACAGCTGACAGTAAAGATTGATCTCATATTTGAGCATTTCTCTTTGGAGTTAGATTTACTTCCATTAGCCTCATGTCTACGTCTGCATCAAGCGACGTGCAGATTATGGCACTGCCAGGAAGAGTGCAGGCTTCATTTGTTGCCTAGTAGTTTGGTCACAATACTAAAATTTCAGACTCAATTTCGAAAAGAAGTTTGAAGCATTAGGCGTTCACACATCTGCTGCGTCCCAGGCGTCCGACTCCAGAGTTAGAAAAGCGTGCATATGACAGGTTTTTATGACTTTCTAATTTTGACTTTATTCAGTGTATTAATACCGCCTGTAAATATAAATGATTTTTTTTTTTACACCAATCAGGTCGCTGT
Organism: Rhinogobius similis; assembly: GCA_019453435.1. Lineage (NCBI taxonomy): Eukaryota > Metazoa > Chordata > Actinopteri > Gobiiformes > Gobiidae > Rhinogobius > Rhinogobius similis. Next base: position 35,181,723 of record CM033633.1, on the reverse strand, counting down.
TTGTGGAGAAAAATCTGTTGAAAATTACAGGAAGTAAACATCACACTGGGGAGATAATGTTTATGCATAATTTACACAAAATACACAATACACAAATAACCGACAACACTTTATGTTTTATTGAATGACCGTTTAAACCAGGCATGTCCAAACTCAGGCCCGGGGGCCAAATGTGGCCCTCAGACCAATTTTTCTTGGCCCTTAGGCTTCCTGGTGAACTGGCCCACATTGTCCTGATAAGTACTATTTACAGCACATTTCACATTTTCTACAATTCCAACCTAAATAACTAACATTTTGGTGCAATACAGACCTGATGTTAAGGCAATGAGACTGAATGTAGATGTGGTGGTACTTAAAACATCAGATAAATGCAGCTTTTTTAAACGTTTCGCGATTGATTTGTGGCCCTCCGCTTGGTCTATATTTCAATATGTGGCCCTCGATGGAAAAAGTTTGGACACCTCTGGTTTAAACTGTCAAAAAATGTGTCAGTTGGGTGTAAATCGTCTCTTGATTTTCATGGAACGTCGCTTTGTGCTGACATCACAGAGGGATTCCTGTCATTTTAAACTTTTATTTTTCAAAATGTCTTCACAAACTGCAACTTCACAGATGTAAAACTGTGATAAATATTTACCACAGGTGCCCTCCCATGCCCCGAACTAAGCCATACATATACATTTATCAGAGCCTGTTATATACACTTAAACTTTTGGCAAAATTTGCAATCAGAGTAACCGTCCTTCCTCTGAGCAGCACGAGACAACGGGACGTGAATGTGTGTCAAGGTCAAACACACGTCCGGGTCAAAGACTTCAAGTTTCAATGTATTTGTCATTTGTTCACACAAAAGTCCATACACACTGGAGTTCTTGTGCAGCGCAAACGTGATTTTGACATCTTATTTATGGTGATAGTACTCTTACTTAAATTGAGTTTTGGCAGTGCTTTGGGACTCTATTCTTGAACCGACAATGATTTCAAAAGATAAAGCTATGGATTAGTGAGTGGCTCCTCTCTGGTGGCGTCCATCTTGTCATTAAACCATAATGGAGGGCTGGAGCTCATGTAATCTGTGCTAATGTGTCTAATGCTCCGTGCTGACACTCCAGCTCCACACACTGGGGCCTGAGTCTGCCTCACTCTGGACCTGCTTCTGTGCTTCATCTTTGTTCAAACTCCTCATGGAACTCATATAATCATTGTTAGCTTCCTGCCAACAGCGATTATTACAGTAATACTCATAGAATTCATTCTTCACATTCTGAATATTATGTAAAGCATCTGACTTTCACCATTAACAAGTGATATTCTGCAGCATTGCCTTTTGTTCACTTAAAACTGGACGGAAATTTTAAAAATGTACTATAGGCCCACTTTTGGACACATTGGCCTCTTTCATTATTGATTTCTTACAAAATTTGACATGTATAGAAAACAACAACAACTAGTCATCTAACTATTTTATGTTTCGTCCATACATGAAACTTCAGCAGAAACGAGGACAGAAGCGTTTTGTCTGTTTGCAATGACAGATCACAGATTATGGGGAGAATCTGGAGTCGTAGAACTGTTGCACGGCCACAGACGAGCTGCCACTGATATCCAGCTCCAGAGCCTGTTTGAGTGAAAAAGCAGGGTCCTGTGAGTGTTACAAGCCCAGGCTGGATGTGGCAGGGCTCATGGGTAAAGTGTGTCAGCCGTGATCCAACATGACGTGTGCAGTGACCCGAGACTCACACAGCACCTGGTAACGGAGCCTCACAGAGAAACATCACTCTAATAACCCCACTTGTGTTACATGCCTCCATCACTTTTACATCAGCAGGAGAGATGTGAGTGATGGTGGTGAAGAGGAGATACAGAGGCTGAAGCGGCTGGCGGTTCTGCTGCTGTGGTTTAGAAGAGGAGGGGGAGGGTTTGGGAGAGAGAGTGATATGATTGGTTGGTTGAGAGACAGAGGCAGCAGGTGGAGGAGCAAAGTGTTCCTCAGTAAAAGCTACTTTTGATTTGATCATGTTTACACGGTACGTCTGCGGAGAGGCGTGTCATGTTAATGACATACCGCACAGACTGCACCCGCTCCACTGTGGGCTGCTCTGTTGGAGTGGAGTCTGTGGTGGGGTCACACTCATGAGCCCACACTCTCACACAATAACAAACATTAATACAGATGTCCAGCGAGCATCGCAGCACCACCGCCGGCACCACCTCCGGCACCACCTCCGCCGGCACCACCACCGCCGGCACCACCTCTGCCAGCAGCACCACCGTCGGCACCACCTCTGCCAGCACCACCTCCGCCGGCACCACCGCCTCCGGCACCACCTCAGCCGGCACCACCACCGCCGGCACCACCTCCGCCGGCACCACCTCTGCCAGCAGCACCGCCGCCGGCACCACCTCCGCCAGCACCACCTCCCACCACACGCAGAGCTCCTCTCACTGCTTTAAATCAGACGTAGTCCCTGCCTCCACTGCCCCGGAGCTGCCCCGCGTACAATGCCACGTTACCCTACAGTACAAAGTATTATGGGCTGTCTTAACCTGCACAGAAAAGTTATTGTTTACATATTATCATGCAAATGTTGGCTCCATTTTAGGGGCAGAACAAGCAGAAGAGTTTTTTTTTTGTTGTTGTTTGTTTCAGTGTTGTAGATGATTGGAACAATAATTGTTCATGACTACATTTGATTAATTTGCTCAGCTCTTTAGATGTCTATAGTACCATCTTTACGTCACTGATGGAGATGTTTCCATGGCGATCGTTATGTACAGTATGTGCCCCATATAGACTGGTGGATCTGTTGCCAATGAACTATTTACAGGAGAGATTGATCATCGCTGCAGTGTACAGACCCTTTAAACTCTCTGTCATCAGAATGAGCCGTATAATGGAGGCAAAATGAAGGGGACGAAACCATCCAGACGTTTCACCGTTTGCGATTTTCTGAGGTTAATCCCAGTTTTTTAGTGACCCAGAAGCAAATACAAATTACAGCTACAAAAGTGGAAAGCAATTTTAACAAAAGTGGAAAACATTTAACAAAACCATAAAACCTTTGAACTAAAAGTGGAAAACATTTTAACAAACGTAGAAAACCTTTAAACAACAAAATGGAAAACCATTTACTGTTTTGAAACGTGAAAAATAGAACTATGCTAATTTTTAACTCATCTATCTCTCACTTTCCTAATGCAGTCCCAGCATGAGTTTAAGCACTTTTCACACTTTTCAAAACAGTAAAAATCCAATACAGCCCCTTTAACAAAAACAGGGAAAACATTTTTACAAAACATTTGAACTTTTCTTGAGTATTTGTTGTTTCGTAAAAATGTTTTGACCATTTTGTGAATATGATTATTTTTGCATGAATGTTTTGATGCAGATATACATTTGTTTTGCACTTCTGGGCCACTGTAGTTTCTCCACTGAAATCAGATTCCACTTCACTTTTGCTCCATTCTGGAATCTAGAATTTCTTTCTTTAAAAAGCTTTTAAAGGGTCAATAATGCAATGTCTATGAGGTTTTGTCATGTAATAAAATATAATGTAAAAGTAGGTTATAGTTGTTAGTTGAGATTGTTTTCCATTCTGCCCCACATTCTTGACACCTCTGTAGTTTTTTGCCTTCATAATAATATTTCTGTTTTCATTCATAATTGATGTGTTTCTGAAGGCGTTGGTGAGAGCGTCTTTCTGCTCTGTCAGCACTCATCCCTCTCACAGACCAGTCAATAATCACTTAGCAATTTTCCATAATCCATTCACACTGTAACTTTAGGCTCCTCTGTGCTTCCTGGAGACTCCGTGTCTCCAGGAAACTTCTATAATACTTCAGGTTTGTGTACAGTTTTTCCCTGATATAGATTAGTTTATCGGGTGTTTGTACTTTAAGACCAGTACGACGTTTGGAGAGGTCCACTCACAGTAACGTGAGTTTAAGGTGTTTTAAGATATCAAACACTTGTGTTAAATGTAAGACAGATGGGTTTAATGCCGTACTGTGAAAGCAGGCAAATCCACAACATCTTCTTGGAGAAAAGTAAGTGAAGGACCCCACCACCAGAAAAGTTACATAGAGTATCATTAGCTGTAGGCCTAAAGCAGTGTTTCCCAACCAGGAGTACGGGGACCCCAAGGGGTACGTGGGCAATTACCAGGGAGTACTTGGAATGGTTTCAGGTTTTAAAAGAAGATTAAATGTGCTTTTATTTGGGAAAAAAAAGTGTAAATCTACCATCTTTTTGGAGTGTCTTGGACCATAAATATAATTAAAACTAAATATGTAACAGTAATAATTGACAGTAGTCGACTAGTAAACCCATTTGTTTGTCTGAAACTCAAGTTAAGGTACTCTGAGTGTGAAACTTCTAAGGGGTATTTGAGACAAAAAAGGTTGGGAACCACTGCTCTAAAGTAGGACTTAACCAGGTCTGAACCTCACTGCTATAATACGACTATTTCAGACGTTACAGTAGGATTTTCAACATCCAAAAGAGGTTCGCACAACACCTTTGGCACCACTCAAGAGAACTTCTTAATCTCAAAGTTTAAAGTCTTCTTTTTTTCATTATAGAATTAAGACAATATTTATAATGTATTTGATTTTGAACCATGAGAGAGGAACATTGCTGAGTATGAACACTTAGCTCCGCCCACTTTCTACCTAACCCTCAATACTGATTTCAATACCACAATAATGATTTAAAGGTGCTATACCTGTGTTTACTGTCTTAACATAAAAAACCGAACAAGTTCTTTTTAAACTGTTTTACCACGCTCTTGTGGTTTTCAGACAATAAAACACAATAACACACTACTCATTTTTCTCAACTACATTAACAAAAATTACAGCCGCTTTGTTTTTTTTAGCTGGTAAATGTCATTTTTAACAAATAATCAAATATATTTGGATCTCTGCACTGTGATGATGGGATGTCCAGAAACATGTTCAGATGCATCCCTATGGCAACTGTACAACCAACCAACCGACCGACCAACCGACCGACCAACCAACCGACCAACCAACCGACCGACCGACCAACCAACCAATCAGCTTTTATCATGGTTTACGCTGTATCGTTCAATTGTCTTTTTTTCTCAAACAGCAACTTCTGTTCAGAGTAAAGAGCATCAATCTGTCAAATACGACTTTGACTAAACTAATGAAGAGGAAACGCTGTAACAAAGTCAACAGCTCATACGTCCCCTTTTCTCTCGCATTAAAACCTTTTGTAGATTCATATTGCAGTCAAATCTAACAAACCCGTGTTCTCTGCAGGTGGCTCCATGGCTCCCCCTCCAGCAGCAGCAGCGCTCTGATCGGCCCCCTCACCCTCTCCTCCTCCTCTCCTCCCCCTGTGCCTCTGTGGCTGCAGACCATGCCCTCCACGGCTCACCTCCTGGGGCTGTCCGGCCTGGGCATGTCCGACCTGGGCCTGTCCGGGCTGGGGCTGAAGTGTGAGCAGGAGATCGAGCGCAGGTACGAGATCGTGCCCTCCGTCGTCTGCTCCATGTGCTGCCTCTTCGGGATCATCTACTGCTTCTTTGGTGAGTCGTGTTTCTGTATTTTAGTGAACTGAACCACGTGGGAAAAGGGCTGCGTGAGTAGATTTGAGATTTGGTTTCTTAAACGATAAATATTCTGCATTATTTGCTTTGTTATTGGTCTTTAAACCTGTATCTTTACTTTGACATCTCATATTTTAGAACTAAAAATAAAATGTTTTTACAAAGAACAATATAACTTTTTTGCAGTCTTATATAGGATACACCATATTAACTGTGGCTCCATCTCCTGGCTGCAGGCGCAATTACACACGTTTGAATATAGATAACGGTTTGTAATGCAGGTGTCCAGAGATGTGACACAGTTGTAATGATCGGGTTTAGAGGCAGAAATGCTCAGAGCCAGTCTGGCGATGATTTAAGAACTTGAAACAGCAGAAGGTTCTCAGATATAATTAAATTAAAGTTATGTTGTTCTTTGTAAAAAACATTTTATTCTTAGTTCTAAAGATGTCAACGTAAAGATACTCAAGAGCAGGTATAGGCCAATAACAATACAAATAATACATAATATTTGTCCTTTAATGGTCAGAGCGTGTGCCTGTTCATGATCGGCTCGTTACCACCTGAGTGGAGGTTAAACAGAGTCAAACCACAATGAAGACACCTCTGTGGGAATCTTATGTTTGCAGCTCGTGCCCAGTGCACATGTGCAGAGGAGACACGCTTCAACAACAGTTTTAACAAGGGACTTAAAACTAGCTTTTAGAGACAAGTTATTGTTTATACCCAAGGCTCTGTTCATGTTTCTAATGGTCAAGTTCCAGTTAGAAACAGGTGGACATTTAGTACCATGGAGAGCTAGTTTGTGTGCCAAGGAGGCTCTAGAGTGAACTATGAAGTGACATCATTGAGTCCACTCATCTCAGCTTAAAACATGTCAGTTTGGCTCAGTTGGATAAGCAAATGTGTATCATGTGGGAAACCCAGGTAAAAGATCCACTCCTGAGTGCATTTTACTTTTCACTTTAGCGTGTACAGACAAACTACTGTCAGCCCTGGACTGGCCATCTGGAGCACCGGGAGTTTTCCCAGTGGGCCGGTGCACTTTTGGGCCAGTCATTGTCAGACTAGCACCACACAGCGCAGTCCTGATGTCACGCATCAACGGCATATTCTAAAACAGGTCTGTGGCCCAAGCTGTGGCTGGAGCCTGGTTCACATTGACAGACCTCATATGTGCGTAGTTCTGGTTATTTTAAGATCACTGAAAAAAGTCGTAGATGGCTCAGCGCAGTCAAAGCGATCACCACAGACGTGCACACAGCACTGACGTGAGCTCAGCAAAGGAGCAAAAAACATTATCCTCAAAAGTGACACAAAACATGGTTCTGATGAAAAGACGCCTGGAGTGTTTAAGGGCCACTTTAGAGCGCAGCAGTTCTTCGATGCACCACATCCAAGGGCGTTTATAAGAAGCACACTCTGGGGGACATAACGGGGGGACCTGATGGAAACCATATTTACAAAGAAAGGTATTTTTAAACTTAAATCATTAAATACTTTCGATTTACATCAATTAAAAATCATAAAAATTGTAAGTTCTCACACTCAAACAGAAGCTCCACAGAGCGCGGCGGGCTTTAGATATGAGGATTTGTCACTGAAATTCAGGACTTTCATTAGTTATACTCTGAAATTAATATTTTACATGGCAAATTGCTCCAGCCAGTATTTATGACCCATGGGAGCTCTTAAACAGCATCCCAATTCCGTGGGAAAACTGCGGACCTGGCAACACTGGCTAGGACCATCGTGCATTTTTGTTGTGATACACGTGTTGTGTTGGAAACCATGTATAGCAATAGTTTAATCTCAGTTCAAGTGACATGAATTCAGGACAGAATATGCTGCGTTCCAGGTGATGAATGTTACACCTTTACTTCAGTGTTCCAGCTTAGAGGAGGGCATTAAGATAATATTGTAAATACTGATTTGAAGATGTGCAAAATTTGAATAGTGGGTAGATTCTTCACAGTATATGCTCCAAAAATATCAACATATTCATTTTGTCAGTATCGCCTAACTTTATTCCTGCTAATGCTAAACTGTGGGCTAAAGAAATGCAAACACATTATCTCACGTGTGGAGGAATCTTAAGTACATAACCTGCCAAAGTCTATGACATGATAAGATATTTGTGGTTTCATTGTGCTATCCAATCCACTTTATAATGCAGCACATTTTACAAACTGAAATGTTTCCAAAGTGCTGCACACAAAAACATCATATACACTTTGCTCCAAACCATAATAATAAAATATAAAACAGGAAATACCAGTAAAATAATGGTCAAAGAGTGAATAAATAATCCAACAATAATGGCTAAAACAATAAATAGAATAAAAACAATAAATAGAATAAAATAGTAAAAGAAGAAGACTAGAAATAAAATAAATAAAACAATAAAAACACAGAGGACCACACTACTCTTACGTGTGTTTAAAGCCAGAGAATAGAAGTTAGACGTGACTTGAAATACTCCACTGTGGGGGCCGTCCGGATGTGGGGAGCAGAGTGTTCCAGAGTTTGGGGCCGACCACAGAGAAGGCCTAGTTTAAGTCTGGTCCTAGGACCCAGGTCTTAGGAGCTGGCCCCCGGACCTCAGAGTGCGTGCAGGAGTGTAAGTGAACCATAATACTTCATATCCTGCAGTAATCCAAATTGAATTTTTTGTTTTAGTTTATATCAAATCACAATATATCATATGTATTTTGTATAGGACCCTCTATAGTGATTACATAGTATTCTAACAAAACCTTATAGTTCCAGCCCAGTTCCAGTTTCTATTATATATCCTCGCACAAGAGTGGTATATTTTAGACTTTTTGGTGTTGACTTGTGCCTGCGGTGAACAGTTGTGGTTTTAAATGAGTAGAGTTAAAGCCGTGGGGAACAGAGACTACAGAGCCGTGAAGAAAACTGGGAGAAGAAGGGTTTTGTTTTTCTGACACCGCCATGTGTTCGGCTGTCTCGCCACGCTGGGAACATGCACAAGGTAAACACAGAGAGAGAGAGAGAAAAGAGGAAGAGATCTAACAAGTGCAGAGAGAGAGGAGTGAAGAGAGAGATGTGGTAAATGAGGTTTGGCGTTGGGCTCCCTGTTGTTGGGCTCACACGGCTGATTACACACAGATAACAAAGTGAAGGCCGGTCCTGAGAGAGTCTGGACTGAGCAGGTTTACTCTCATTATGAACACACCTGTCGTATTGTATTATAGTTCCATAATTGGCTTTTATTTATGCTTATGCGTTCCCAGAGGTCTTCTCCAGCAGTACACGGGCACAGGAGTTAGGACTCTCTCCTCTTCCAGGCTTTGATTCCCAAACTACATAGATCCTTTTGATATCATAATGTCATTTTAAGGATAGCTGTGTAATGTCAATAAAAGACTTCTAACAATGAAACTGGCTAAGATCTGGTGAAGAGTCCCACTGCACTGCACTTTGATAGATTACATGTGCTTGTTTACAAAAGCGCCCTTTATTGGTGCAATGTTTGCTCCATCTACAGTGTTTTTGCTGTAGTTCCGGCAGAGGACAGACTGACAGTCCCAGGACATGGCTGTTATTCAGCAGCAACTGTCTCTGATCACCACCTTCAACCACCTTCATAAGCGAGGAGGGACATAATAGCAATGCGGTGTATGTATAAGAATCAAAATGTGCAGGATGTGAAAATGTCTACATGGAATCAAGTGGAAGACCACAGCATAGCAGCCTAAGTCATGTGTCACGGTTTTGGGGAAAATAGAAAACTTTAACTTTACACTTATCATAGAACTGACTTACAGACGAGAAGTGTTCGATTGTGTGCAGCATGTGCACATGCCATGGGGTTAGTCAGTGGCCTGCTCCTCTTTCTCAAATGCAAGGATGATTTCCCTTGATTGTCCCAAGGGTCCATTGTATATTCACTCCTGTCTTTAGCCCTTTACAAACATGCACTCACTTGCAAAGCACATGGTTATGCATATTTAAAATCCCCCCTACTTTCCCACCCGGAGGTGACACTTCAGGGCCCTGGTGCTGAGTACAGGCTGTTTGTCCAGAGCAGGAGCAGGTCTGCATGTAGCGTCTCTGATGCTAATGGAGCCCTAAAGCACCATGTACTCCACCACGTGCTTTTGTTTCAATTTGAAATTGAAATCTGGAAAGATCTGCGTTAACATTGAACCCATGTCCTGTCTCTGTTACAGTAGCATTCAGAGATGTCCCATGTGCAGTGTTTATAGGGTTAAAGCTAGGTACCGGACTTTTTTTGTGTGTGTGTAAATTAGTACATTTTGTGTTTTCCACCAAAGAATATCTTGTAAAAGCAGCGCTTTGTAATAAAACATTTTGTCTCAAAGTAAGAGCTAAAAGCTGTGCTCTGATCCTCCCCAGTGTCACTTTCTCGTCTGAAAAAAGCAGTTGTAAAGCTGTGCTCAGGACCGAAAATGAATGTCTGTGAATTTTAAGATGTGCCAAGGGTTTGTGAGAAGTAGGGACGTGTTAGATTGTGTAAAAGTCAGGTACCCCAGCTTTAATGTGGCCCTGTCCGGCCTGGTGCCACACAGTCACCATGCTGACCTGTCTCTGTGTGTCCTCTGTGTCACCTTTTCCCTCCCCCTCCTCTTCTCGGCAGGTTACCGATGCTTCAAAGCGGTGCTGTTCCTGACCGGTTTCATGTTTGGCTCGGTGGTCATCTTCATGCTGTGTTATAAGGAGCGCGTGATGGACACCCAGCTGAGCTTGGAGGCATCTGTGGGCATCGGCTTGGGCATAGGCACCCTCTGTGGGCTGGTCACCATGCTGGTCCGCTCCGTGGGCCTCTTCATGGTGGGGCTGCTGCTGGGGCTGCTGCTCGGGGTGGCCTCGCTCGTGGTGAGTGCTCTGATGTTTATTAGGAGACCTTTGCACTATAAAACTTCTTTTTCTTGAAAATTTCACATCTGTCCACTGCCCTTTGTCCATATGAGCGATTTGGACTGGATCGGTACAGTCTGAAAGTTTCTAAAGTGAAGCGTTTGAGGTTAGCCCGGACTGGTCCAGGTCTGGTTTGCTGCTGGGATTGGACAAGAGAGAATACAGACTGTGGGAAAACAAAGCATGAAATGATGAGATAAAAACATCTAAATTCCTCACCTTGTACTACCTCAATCTTGTAATTAACTGCATATTTTCATTGATGGTAACTTATATTTTGATATAAGTTAATGCACATTAGCATTTCTCATTTCTGTTTATCGTCGCATGGCACTCGGGACAGAAACAAAAACTTTATATTTTCAGGACAGAAAGCATTTGACATCACCACGTTACAAAAAGAGACGTGAAACGTGTTTTAGAGGTGAATATTTTGAAGAGGTTTAGACTGTAATACCAACTATGGTATTATTTGATCAGAACAGTGCAGAACAGAAAACAAAGAACTATACTCGTCCAATTACCTATAAATCTTTCAGATTGTTTCCACAGACCCACACCTGTCCCGTACCCGCTCCTGTTGGATTTTAGCCACTTTGCCGTACTGTGAAACAATCCAGGCAAACAATGATGTCTACATGAAATGGCTGATCTCATGGAGAGAGGAGATCTGAGGCACTTTGATATCAGTAAAAATCCTTTACTATCACAGGGACATGCTCACGCCTTTTGACCCCCTACAGGTCTTCATCAGAGCAAATAAGACAAGACACAGGGTCACAGGTGCTATAAATAGTCACAGCAGCCATGTGCCGCAGTCACATGGCACGACGGGTTAATGATACATTGACGGGTTAATGATACATACAAAAATCTTAATAAATCTGTTTGACATATACAAACAGAATCATACACCTGGTGGCTAAAGGAACGATTTTACCCATGCTGGAAAAAACAAAACAATGAAAACAAGAGTTTAAGCTCATGGGCAAGACCAGAAAACCCAAGAGCTACTTACACATCAGGGTACTCAAAAGATAAATGACAAGGATGCAGGAGCATAAGTGTGGGAATTATTACATGAACAGATAAAAAAAAAAAAATGAATGAGTAAGGCCATAACTCTGATGCTTGATTGCTTAGTACCGAGTGGAAATTTATAGGAAATCAGAGTAGGAAATCGGGTTCTTCGTTTAATCCAGGGTTTGTGGCCGGCAATGTGTCGATCCAATACATTTCGCGTCGGTAGAGTTTTTGGATTCGATCTCCACCTTGAACGTTTGTGGGAATCGTCTCTATTGCCATAATTGTCAGTTGGTTAACTTTGCAGTGTGTGAAGGAAATAAAATGTTTTTGTATTTGTCCCCCACAAATCTTCTCTTAATCTGCACTTTGTAAATCCAATGTAGAAGCAGCCACAGGAGCAATCCAAACGGTAGACGACATGAGTGGTGTCATATTGAGTGAACATCAAACAACACTTCACAAGACTTAAAAGCAGATATTATTTACAGAGAGCTCAGGAGGGGTGCCTCAAGGATCCATTTTGGGCCCCCTGGTGTTCAGTGTTCGGGTGCTCTTTGTGTTCACACCTCGGTCTCTCTCTCTCTCAGGTGATGGAGGAGTTCTACCACCCCCGGACTGTGTGGGTCCCCATCGGTGTGCTGCTGGGCTCGGGTACTCTGTTTGCCGTGCTGACCCTCCAGTGGCAGCGCTGCTTCGTCACCCTGTCCACAGCCACGTTCGGGTCGGCCATCATCACCGTCACCGTGGACTACTTCATCGAGCTCTTCGCCCTGTTGCACTACATCTACGAACGCATCCTGGTACGACAACTAGACTGGGACTGACAGTGCACTGAAAAAATGAAATCATGCAATCTTTTTTAAGTGGATTAATTTCAAAATCAAAATAAATGTTTTTTAGATACTGATTACATACATTTATTTAAAGTCAACGTCACAATCAGAATCATATTTGTTGCCATTGTCAGTGATCAAACTTCACAAACATAGGAACTTGTTTTGACATAGGGTGCAACATAAAACAATGAATAAAATAGTTGCAAGAGTTTGTGTGTTGTGTGTTTTCACGTTTTTAAGATGGTAAAAATCTGGTACAGCCCTTTATACCGTCTTAAAATGGTGGAAAACAGAGGTTTATTTTACAGCCATTGTCTTTAACGCATTCCTAGCATCCTAATTAACCACAGAGTTGAGTTTATGTGCACTTTTCACAACTTTCAGCCCAGAGCAGAGGTTGGCCATTACGCTAACAATAACTAGCGTCTTGAATTATGAAACCCTCTAATAATTAGATACAGAGAGCACAGGGTCATCTCATTTTGATCCTAAGAACTGCTTTTACAACATACACTGTCTGGCCAAAAAAGAAGTCGCCGTCTGGATTCAGCTAAGCGAACAGGTAGAGCCTCCTGTTGGATAATTGTTGTGGTGGTGATTGTCTTCCAGCTGCAACACGATACTTAAACCCAACTGATGCAGTGAGTGGCTTCTCATTTCTGTAACAAAAGCGGAAAGACAAATCCTTTGGTCATGGAAAAGATGTGAGTGTGTTTGAGAACTGTCCGACGCCTTATTAAAAACTGGAAGGATATTCAGAGACCATTGACTTTGAGGAGGAACTGTGGTCGGACAGGCAGGCGAAGTGATGCCTAGTGCCTACTGGACAAGCCTGTGGCAAAGCACATTTTGGTCAAATACATGGACAAAAACAGGGTACAGCCACTTTAAGTATTGAAGTTTTGCACATTTGTATAACCTCACCAACCACTAAGAGGTTCATAAATGTTCAAATATCATTTAATAAGGTAATTTATAAATAAAAATCCAAACTATTAGTATATGTCTACAGTGGAAAATATCACCAATAGAATGCATGTTGTTCAAAACATATTCTACATTGACCTGCTGTACACGGTTTTCTTTACTTAAAGTCTGTGTGACAGCTTCGACGACACATTTCACTAAAATGTAGACATGATTATATTTTACTTAACATTTTGTCTAGTTTTTATAATGTTAAAAATGTCACTTCCTGGTTGAACATGGACAGCAAATATGACATACAATAGATAGAGGTAATTCTACAACTGTTACCTAGCAACAATTTTGAAAACAAGGGCCAAAATCCATGTAAATTACAAAATAATTATGATTTGGCAAATAATAATACCTGATAACAACTTTATTTTGTAGAATGACTATTTAAACTGTCAGAAAATGGTCAGTTTTGTGTAAACTGTTTTTTGATGACTCAGCACTACTTTCTGTTATTTTAAACTTTTATTTTTCAAAATGTCTTCACACTGCAACGTCACAGATGTAAAACTATATTAAATTGCCACATGTGCTATCCCACCACGATAAGTCATCATTAGAAAACGTTGGAACCTGTCATATAGACGTAAAGCTTTGTCCAGTCTAATTGCAGTTTGCTCATAAATAGTTTGTGTGCATGCCGTGCAGGTGACTCCTAAGAAGCCGCAGTGCTGGTTCACCTGGGTGATCCTGGGGGTGTGGCCTGTGCTGGCTCTCCTCGGGGTGCTCATCCAGTGGAAGGTGACGGGCGAGGGCTTCTCCCACACAGAGGGTGAGTATCTCAGCCTCGTGATCATGTCAACAACGCCAATCGACAGACCTGGTTTATAATCAACTCTTATCACCTTTAAAGCATATTCAGGGTTATTTTGTAATGGGACCAATGTTACATTCTTTTTGGACAGAAAGTTGTTTATTTTATGTTTAAAAAATAGACAACATTTCATACATTTATGACAAATGGATAGAGACAGGTTTAAATGCCTTGCGTAGACTAAGCAAAATTGGACTTTGGATATCTTATTTAGTATTTTAGCCTCCTTTTTTGGAGTTAAAATGTAATTAATTCGACATCCGATATCCAATTAGATATCAACAAATCCTTTAGTACGATCTGTTACAAACTTGTTAAGAACAATTTAATCACGTTGTGTGTAAGTGAGATCAACTGTAAAAGTAACCAATCAGAAGCAGCATTAGGCGGGTGCAGAGACTGACATTTTATTGGCGTAGCAGGCACACGCTCCTATTCTCTGTCTTTCCAAAACACACGAGAAAACAAGTGGATTTTAAGGATATTTATTGTAATTTTTTTGATGGAAGCAAAAACAATGGTGCCATCTGCATTTGGAGTTTACAGATGGCTAAAAAGACAAAAGTGTGGATACAGCTGTCTTTGTCGTATGTGCAGTTGTGTTAATATCTATTTGGCTGCGGTTCACCTTTGGTTTTACAAGTGTAGAGGCGCTCACATGCATGTGTTTGTAATGATCTGATATCAGTGTGCGTCTGGGAAATGTGCTGTTTGGGTCTGTGTCTGTGACAGGTCCTGCCCGGTTTGGTGCTTTTAGCTCTGTGGAGGAGAATATTTAATACTCGCTTTTTCTTGCAGTGGGTGTAATTTTGGAGATTTTTGTTTGGTAACTTCATCACTCAATACACAGCTACTAATACTGTTGTGGAGAAGTAGTGTAACTATAACTAATTACTTTGTTGAAGGGACTGGCCCAACACTGGCCCAAAGTCCATCCTTAAAGGGAGGCTCATGTGATCTTGGCCTCGGCTTCAAAAGTTATGACGACGGCAGTGGAGGAAATCAAAATCTGGGTCTAGATTTATCTACCCCACACCCATTTTTTTCCTTCTGATTTTCTCTTAAAGGACACATAACACACAGTGACTTTGTTGAGTTTTTAATCACGTTCTAACTATGTTCTGTCATCAAAAATATACCTGGAGTTGCATTTACCTTCATCCACGCTATTTTGAGGCATACTGGTTAGAAAATCCTCTTCCTCCGACCATCAAAAGCACTTCCTGCTGAACTCTCTTGATCAGTGACGTTTTTCCAGTACATCACGTCACTTATCCGAGAATCTTGTGTTGTTTTAAGTCCTTAAATCATCGCCAGACTCGTTCTTTTCTGCTTTATTTCTGCAGCATTTTTCACCGTAACTGTTAGGCCACATTAGCATTTCACCCAGTCCCTTAAGTAAGAACATAAGTAAGTTGAGTACGCGCTATGACGCCAGTAGATGGCGCCTAAACTCAGTATGTTCAAGGGCAAACAGCAGAGAAACAGATTTTCATTTAGTTCATTATAAACTTTTCTTTGTTTCAGAACATGAGAAGGCAGTTTTAAGGTACTCAAGAGCATGTTTCAATGTATTTATTTATTTGGTTTAATTAACAGGGACAGTGTACATTAATCAACAACAGAGTTAGCTGGAAAGGCTATTTTTCTATATTTGCAGTCCCTGGGCCAATGGTAGATGGTCAAGATCTAACAAAAAAAAGGCTAATAACAATATAAAAACGCATTTTTTTTTTTTAAAGCAGAGCGAATTAACTTTAGCGACAGAGCTCCCCCTGCAGCTTTTTTGTGAAAATACACTGCTAGTGTAGAGTAAAGTGTAAAGGGGCAAAAGTTTCTTTCTTTTTTTTTTTCTTCTTTTTCATCGAAATAAGAAAGCACAATTCCATATATTCACTATCCAAGTAATTTAAAATGAGTCTGTGTCTGTGTCAGGAAATGTTACAAGGCTGCTTTTCCTCCCAGAGACAGCAGGGGAAGTCATATATACCTCATTTAATACGGTAAAAATGTTACTTAGTTCTGCTTTAATGCTAGCTTTAGCTTTGCTCCATGTGTTTGATGCACAATGGTGACATGAGCTTGTTTTATGTTCAGGACCACATTGTATTTTGGAGATAAGAGAGGAGAAGAAATTGATTATAATTAATTTGTCCCCCCACACCCCTAGTAATCAGTTTTTATCTTTCTGCACACACACACACACACACACACACGCACGCACACACACACACACACACGCACACACACGCGCGCACACATGCACGCACACACACCCACACACGCTCGCTCACACACACTCTCTCACACACACGCGCGCGCGTACACGCACACACATACACACACGCTTGCTCACAGACACACGCTCGCACACACACACACACACACACACACACACATGCGCACACACACACTCACACACACACACACACACACACACACACACACACACACACACACACACACACACACACACACACACACACACTTCCTGTATAGATGTGTATTATTCCGTAGATGACTGTTCTGGGCCGGTGCCAGAGAGTGTTCCGCTGTACTTTCATTTGACACAAACAAAAGCCCACAGCCGGGACAAGACTGCTCTGCATTTGGAGGCTTTTCCCCAGAAGAAAGGG
This sequence comes from Rhinogobius similis, assembly GCA_019453435.1. Lineage (NCBI taxonomy): Eukaryota > Metazoa > Chordata > Actinopteri > Gobiiformes > Gobiidae > Rhinogobius > Rhinogobius similis. The sequence goes on along the minus strand of CM033633.1, from coordinate 35,164,949 downwards.
ATTGTTCAAGGGACACATCATTAAAAACAGCCCCAGTGGAATCACAACGGACAATACTGACGGCATTAGAATTCAGATGCTGGAGTCTTTTGTGGAGCATATACAGCAATAGTAAGTTAAGAAGCAAATGTTAGGTTTAAATTACTCTTTTTCAAGCTTTTCACATAGAGCTCTGGGCCCCACATGACTAAATTAAGGACACTATAATGGAAGGGAAGAGTTAGCGGCAACCAGCCCACTTTTGGAGTTTCAAGTGTTCTTTATTGTCCCATTAGGAGAAGTTAGTGCTTTCTTGATTAATAAATGACAGCCATTTATCTTAAAATGAAACAGATTAAAGAATATAAAGACATCTGGTTTGCTTTGCGCTTTCTTATATCATAAAAAATGTTCTTTGAGATGTGAGAAATACTATTTACATGTAACACTGAGCACTGATGTTGACAGTTAAAAGTGTGGGATCTTGATAAAATACTGTAAATATGTTGTACTCTGACTAGATGCTGTACATGACAGAGAATAATTCACTCATGTCAGTGTAATAAACGCCCAAAAGTCTTTACTTTGTGATTTTATTTTCAACAATCAACATTTCTAAGCAGTCAATTATGCAAACTGAAAAGTATTTAGGATTGTATATCTTCAGACTTCTCTCAAGCACCAAATTAATAGACCAACCAGCAATACACAACCTGTTTATGTTTTATTATAAGATCATAGTTAAATCGATACATAGCTCAATGATTGTCAGGTTTGACTCTTTACTGTCCAGTTTTCTCTTCAATCTAGAGCTTTGTCAATCTGGTAAATTGTCTTCCTTCTGCCCTTCTTGATCATTTGTACATCCAGGTGTTTAAAAATATCTCTGAAAGTCCGATCATGAATGGGCAGACGTGGGTTTTATTTCATGTTTTGTTCATTGTACAATATTGAAAACTTACAAACAGGCCCATTGACTGATGCTGTTGGCCCCGCCTCTTTTGGTTGTTGTTGTGTTGTTTTGAAAAAGAGCTGTGCAACATTTTTGAACATTTGTGTCTGATCTGGAGCCTACATTTTTCCCAGAATCATAAGTAAAGTGGAGTTGTGTGGGGCACTCGCGCGCTCTCTAGTGGCTCAATAATGTAGTACAAAAATATAGAAGACAAGGCAGGATGTAGATGTATTTAAAGATGATTAAGTGCTTTTCTGCTGTTATACCCTTGGGCAATACCCTTTGTTCACCTCCCTGTGTTAGTGACTGGTGGTTGAAGGACTGTACAACAAACATTATCAGTTTTCATTAAGTCTTCTCTACAAACCATCCTGGCTGCTTTGCCATTTCAAAACGCTTCATTCTGTTGACGACATGAGTTTCTGACATTTAAACCAAGTGTTCAAATGGAAAGTGCTGGATCAAATTCTACTTATTCACTGTTTAAGTAATAAAACGTGGAATATTAATGCAGAGCAAATGTATTCCTGTTCAAGCCCTTGTCATATTGATGCACAATTACAGCGGAATGGAAAACATGGGCTCGCAGCAAAACTAAATCTAAATAAATTGTCCTTTTGTGCTGTTCAGGGATTACCACTGCACTTATACCTCTCCTCAAATAACCTGCAGCTGGAGGAGCTCTAATGCTGAATGTTACACTCTGATTCAAATTGAAGAGCAAAGAAGAAAATATAACTCATTTTGAGGCTATTGCAAACGAGAATTACTAAATATGTGTATGACAGTATTTTCCCTCATCAGGATTTGGGGTTAGTACGCCATCTATTGGCCGCAGTGGGAATTACCATGGGGAAACACACAAAAGCTAGCTCACCCCGGCATACTAAAGTAAGCATGCAGCTCTAACGTAGAAAAGGTTTCAGGGGTTGTCATCCGGACGCTGTTTGAAGATCGAGACGTTTCGACTTTTATCCAAAGGTCATTGTCAATCAGAGAGCTGGTATGGGAACTCAGGCTTATGCTACTCTAAGTAGTGAGAGTCCTGCCCCCAGGGAGGAGTCACTGAACACCTGTCTTTGTTTGGAAAATTAACACCTAACACCCTGGTCCAAATCAATAGACCAGTCAAATGCTAATGAGGTCATCAGCAGTGATGAGGGAGCAACAGCCAGCTATCAATAGAACAATAGATCTAAGACAATAATAGATCTTAGCCACAGGTGAAACTGGGCAGGGCCAACTATTAAACTAACAAAGGCAGACCAATTATCAAGTCTCAGGTGACAAACAAACAGTTTTCCAAACAAAGACAGGTGTTCAGTGACTCCTCCCTGTGGGCAGGACTCTCACGACTTAGAGTAGCATATAAGCCTGAGTTCCCAGACCAGCTCTGATTGACAATGACTTTTGGATAAAAGTCGAAACGTCTCGATCTTCAAACAGCGTCCGGTGACAACCCCTGAAACCCTTTCTACGATGGACCACACCTGGACGAATGAGGGATTACATCGACCATGCAGCTCTAATGAAGGTGATTTAAGGCAGAAATGTTCAGAGCGAGTCTGGTGATGATTACTGGACTTAAAAAGCGCACAGGAAGTCTACGGAGCTCTACCTTTGACGTCACAAATCTAGGAAATTTAAAACAAATTCTTTTGTGAGGCTCAGAGAAGGAGCAGAGAAGACAAGCACGTAAACAGGAACGATGAAACCAGTGTGAATGAAGCTAAATACAACTCCAGCTATGTGTTTAATGAGGGAACATGTTTGATTGGTTAAAAGCTCACATTAGCGTCCAATGATGGGAAGAATAATTTGAAAATGTACTGTAATCAGCATACTCCTGTTTCTGAATACATCAAATACTTTACATTTGTATTATACAGTATTATAGGCTACTGTAAAAAACACGACATAGGATTAAAATAACTATGTTTGGTGCGGCGTTCTGTGTTTACTTGTCACTGATTAGACAGAAAAAGCACAGATTCTTTCTGTTTTCTATTTTTCTCACTCATACTGTGCAGAATACTGTGTCAAGCCAAAATTGCTGGACCAACTACAATTTATTCTTTTGATTTGAGGAAAGTAAGCCTCAAATCAAATGAAAGAGGAACTGCACCTAAATATAGTTACTCAAAACTGTTATTCTGCCCATTACTATTTAGTTCCTTCCCAACACTGTATGTGTCCTTTAAATCCTACTTTATATTCTACAGCCGCACTTTGAAATCCAAATCCATTCAGTTGTAATTACCCTGTAAACTGCTCCGGGGCCCCGAGTGATAGGGTCCAGCCAGCAGAAGCAGTCCCAGGGGAGGGGGGCTTTCATTAGAGCTGTCCCGTCCAGATGGTGCCTCCTCCTTCTCCTCTTCGCTGTCCACCTTCACTAAAGCTACAACAATAGGCCCACTAACTCCACCCTCAAGTCTTACAAGGGAAGTTCTGGTTGGTTTTATGCTAATCAAACGTCCGCACTACGACGTGACGGAGAGTGACTGAAAATCATGAGAAAACGGTGTCGTTTGTCCTCAGCTTTAGAGTCTTTTAAGTTGTTTCTCATTAAATCAGCTGATGTACCATTCATCAGCCTGAGATATTTCACTCTTCTGCTCCTTCTCCACCGCGGCAGAGCCATCAGTCTCTTCTTTAGGAGGAAACACTCTATAAAAACCCCTCTCTTTCTCACTCGCCCGGTTTGTTTCCTGGTGTTTTGTCGGGAGGACGCTGTGAATGCACTCGCCCACTCACAATATGTCCACGAGTACAGAACATGCAGAATGGAGAATCACTCTGTGTCCGACCAAAGCACAGACGTCATCCGGATGTTGCACTTATTTGTACTTCCAGATGGACGTATTCTCACAGACGGAGTTGTGGGTAAACTACATGTTCGTTGTTCCTCACGCCGATGAAAACTGAAGTAAACCAAACACAGAACTCTGCCCTCGTCTGATACATCTGCACCATCGCCTTTCTGCTGGAGAGTTAGATGCTGTTGCTTTAGAATAGTATAGCATTAAACGTCTCGATCTCCATGGAGACAAGCATAAAAACACCCAAACCTGAATAAATGTAAGACAGACATGTACTGCAATATTGTGGAACATTCCAGGCAAAGCCATAAAATCTCCACAGTCCCCCACCAGCAAAGTCAATTATGTACGTCCCAGGGCAGAGGTGGGGAGCAAAATATTGTACTCGAGTAAGACTACCAGACCATATTACTTGAGAACAAAGTAGTGATTTAAAAAAAAAAAAACAACGGAATAATGTGCGTGTGTGTGTGTGTGTGTGTGTGTGTGTGTGTGCGTGTGCGTGTGCGTGTGCGTGTGTGTGTGTGTGCGTGTGCACGTGCGTGTGTGTGTGATATTATTTGGCCCGTACGTTTTATTTGACAGGACAGCATGAAATGGGGAGGAGACTGGAGAATGACATGCAGTAAATTATCAAGAGCCACACAGCAGGCATGTGTGCTATTCGCTCGACCACGAGCGGCACAGACTAAACTTATTCATTAGGAAACACTCATTTATGCGTATTTAAGAACAAGTCCTTTAAGCATTAGTTGTGCTTAAACAGTCTATGGTCTTAATAGTTGATTTTGACCTGGCTTTACCTCAGAAAAGTATCTTGGATATTTATATGAATTTGGGCCGTTGGACCAGTTTTTTGTCTTATATTTGTATTTGGTACAATCTAACTCCTACAGTCTGCATATCACAGTGGGTGATAGAGAACCACGCCTTTATTTAGTTGAATTCCTTTTTGGATCATCAGAAAAAATTATGTATAATAGTTTCTGCATTTTCGGTGTATTGATGACATAGACAGTCTTTTTGAGAACTGAGATCTTATTTCCTGTAATTGTCTCTTTTCTCCTTCTTCACAAACTTCTCCTTCTGCTCCAAATGAAGTATCATTTAGAAAAGCATGATCGCCTCACATCATGTGTCTCTTTGGCGTGCAGTGGTGCTGAGCCGACAGCAGCGGCGCGTCCAGCTCATGAAGCTCCGGCAGCGGGAGGAGCGTCTGAGGCAGGAGAACGAGAAGAAGAAAAAGAAGAAGAAGCGCAGCCACGGCCACCAGGGGGAGCTCAAACACAAGCCCGCGAGCCAGCAGCCGCAGTACCACCACCCGGGCTCCTCCCACTCACAGCAGAGCCACGCCCCCCCGCCACACAAAGCCCCGCCCCCACAGACAGAGCCCGGGTACCACCGTAAGCCCCACCCCAAGAGGCGCTTCGACGGCGACGTGCTCTCTCCGGTCAGTGGTTCATGTTGGGGCTGAAGTAGCATTCAGTTGCATTCACGCTGCTTTGAGGAATGTTTATTTGAAAATCCTCCCCCTTCGGGCGTCAAACACACGTCCCGCTGAACTTCCTATTTTCAAACTTCATATGTCACTTATCAGAGAATATTTAGCTGTTTTTAGTTCTTAAATCATCGCTAAACTCTGAGCATTTCTGCTTCTAAACAGAGAACTGTTGCTGCAAATCTGCACAATGATGTCTTTTTTAACTTACTTCACTAGATTGTATATAGCGCTGGTGCATAGTGATTGATAACACAGGTCATAGAATGAATAAGAAATTTTTTTTCTTTAAAAAAAAAAAAATGAGATGGCAAATTTAAAGCCCTCAAGAGCTAACAGCAATATGAAAAATTCAGAATATTTTTCTTTTAAAGGGGACATATTGAACTAGACATACTGGGCTTTTTCCAGGTACTTGAACTATGAACTTGAACTATAACATAAGTAGATCTTTTTTTTTTTTTTTTTTTTTTTTTTTTGTTCATTGTAAACCGCAAAATGATCTAAAACATGTTCAGGGATGTGGGCGGGGTTAGGAGGTAGGTAAGACAGGATTAACTCAAACATGCAGGAATCAGTCAAAACAATGATGAGGATTTTGCATATGTCCGATTCGATTCGAAATCTCAGTGGAATTTTCGTGGTCAAATGAAGAGCAATATAATCAGATGTTTGCCTCTGTTAGATGTTTCTTTTAAGAGCACTGCAAAAATTGTTTAAAATAATTGTGATGTCAACTAGGACCTAAATAACCGTGACTAGATTTTTATTGCGTCTATATAACTGAGCAGGCCTATTTCTGTTATGAACTAGCCTACTTTACAGTTAATAAAACCACTTCTTTCAACCACTTCAACCAACTTAGCTTGCATGCAGCAGTAAAGTGTTAAAATATGTAAATCACTTTTTAAAGTTTACAGTAATTCTTTCAAATGCTGAATGGCCTGTAAAATTAAGGCTAAAGTTCAATTTTTTTTTTTTTAACTATTGATGATATACTTGATATTCTAATGTTGAACCAAATCAACAATAACAATAATACAACCTCTACTTTAAAAATGTATCTGAATGTCTTGTTTCCATGTAATGAAAAATCTGATTCAGAAAAAGTTTTATTGCCATTGTCAGTGAACAAAACTCACAAATTAGCAATTTCCATCGATGATATGATGCAACTATAACAATGAGTAATAATGGTCAAATATAAACTGTGATCAAATAAAAGACATGCATAAAAAACGGCGTTAGAATAAAAACAGACTGAATAGAAATACGCAACAAACACGTCTGACTGCGGCCTCTCTCCACAGAGCTACATCCGCAGTTTCCGGGACAGGCAGTCGGACCGGCGCTCGTACTCCCACACCCGGATCAGCCGCTCCCGCATGGCAGAGCTGGACTACGACTGCGGCTCCCAGGTCCCGCTCACGGCCCCGAGCGGCCCCCCAGCCCGCATCTGAAACCCCCCGCCCTCCCTCGAGACACCAAACCTGACCTTACCGTGCCAACCTTACGCACCGCCTATCCACCTCGCCGAACTCGGACTACGATCAAAGCCACACGAGGCTATGGAGGTACAACGGACCCAAAATTAGACTCCAAAACGGTCTCAGAAGTAGATGAAAAACTGATTCGAAAGGTCCTACGAACTTTGGTTTTTGATATCGCGAGCCGCTACACGATTTTGATGTGACTTACAATGAAAAAAGTCCTATCAAATTCTCCTCCAAAGACTGTTTCTGGAAAAAACGGTGGAGATAAAGGATTTTCGCGTCAAGGATACCCTTTAGCAAGAGATTGTTTACTGTGTCCGTTCGTTTTGAAGGTTACAGCAAGGAGATTATGGCAAAAAAATCGTGTAAATATTGTGTTTATTCATTGTTAAAACGGCATCTTGTATAAACCAGAGTAGCTAGCCGAAATGACAAGCTAGCTGAAGGAGGGCGGAGCGAATGACAAGCTTCTCTCCAGGTTTAGATGCACCGAGCCAGTTTAAAAGCAGAACTCAGCAACATTTTTTTCAGACTTTAGGGAAAAAAAAGACATTGCTAGCTTGTTGTTTGGCCGATTGCAAACTTTGAAAACTTAATGCCAGTGACTTAGCGATGCTCATACTTGAACAAGCAATTTCGCAGTGTTTTGCTCCGTATGGGATTCCTGGATTATGTTTCAGTCTTCTTGGAAATGTTAATACTTCTGATCTACTTTGAGTTGAATCTAATCACCATGTGCTTTTCAGAAATAAGAGATAAGATGTCCAGTCTACGACATGTTTACACAGAGTCAGAAAAAAAGTTACTGAATTCTGCTTTAAATGCTGGCATGTGTGAGACAGGCTTAGCTTCATACTGTGCCATTCAAGTGAAAAGGGGCACTGCAAAAAATAATCTACGAGAGTTAAAAATTACTTGAATTCTCAAAATCCTGATTTGAGTCCAGTATTTCAGAATTTCATTTAACAATATATTTTACTAATTTTAGAATAAACAGCAAGCCAAAATACCTACCTAGAATCAAGTAAAAGATGTGGAGCAACAAACTACATTTTTTTAATTCAAGTAATTTTATCATCACATGTGATTATTCTTTTTTGCAGTGTAAAAGTTAAAGCCACTGTGTAACTTTTCTTAGTGGAGGATCCGTCACCTGCTTGTCTCATGTAAATGTTTTTGTTCTGCCTTGAATGTTCTACAGTGTGATATAAACGTATCCATCCTGTATTAGGTCAATTTTAAGCGTTTACATTCCTCAAAAAATACTCAGTTTCATGGAGTCACTTGCTTGTCTCCATTGAGATTGTTTGAGTCCTTTTTTGAAGAAGGTTCCAGGCAAAACAAGAACATCTTTATATCCACGTTTTGACTGGTTCACTTTAGAGAGGATCAGGACGGTCTGAATGTGTCTCAGGTGAAAACAAAACAACGAAAAACAGATAAGACGAAGCTAAAAAGAATCATTTCTCACCAAACGCTAACTGAATTTGCTGATAAATCGCTGTATATCTAGTGATGCTAGCTTATGCTGTATGTTGAGGCTACAGGTTTAGCAAAACAAAGCTAGCACACGTTAGCATTAGCTGTTTCCTGTTTACCGACACACCGCACTCGCCTCAAACCCAAAATGTTATATTTCCAGAGCATAAAGAGAGGTTAAAACGCAGCATAGAGGCTTTACAAAGAGTGAAATAAATGTAGAAAAATAATAGAACTATAATTAAAGCTGGAAGATTTTTCCCTCCACATTACTTCCTGCTAGCACCTCCCACCGTGTGACGACAATCCCCATAATGCTTTGAGCGACGGGAGCGATCACGCAGCTTGCAGACTGTGTGCAAAACAGAGCTGTCAGCGCGTCAATGTTAGCTTGTGTGAGTGTAATGTTTACTCTTCATATTAGATCATATGTGAAAGCGTCATGCCATGTCCATGTGCTTCTGTTTCTATTGTCCGACACGCTCGCTCACGTGGCTCGCACATGCTCAGACCACTTGGACCTGAGGATTTCCACGCTCCGCCTTTAACAGAACCGTTCTAAACTGAACCAGTCTGGGGGATCAGGACCAGTCCAAACTTGGCTTAAGGAGAACAGGTTTCGTACTCTCCACCTAAAAACTTGCATAGTTCCCCTTTAATCCTCACAAAATACATAAAATAGTTCAATCCTCCATGGGTTTTCTGAGCGTAACATTCCATGACATGTTTCTAAGTGCCCTCTTCTGTAGATGTCCCGTGTCCTCTGTGTTCTCTGTGTCCCGTGTGTGCTGTTGCCATGCGTTCTGATGGTTTGAATGGAGTGTGTGTTGGTGTCTGTGAGTGGACCTGCTGTTAAAGGCCTATGGCAATGTGGGTCGTACCAAACGCTGGCTAAAGACGGGGGGTTCTCCTGTGAATGTAAATACAGGCTGGACTAATGTGATTATAGGACAGACTACTGGATCCAATGTGAAACTGTCACTTTCAACACTGGACCTTCAGGACAGAGTTCACATTTTACGTGCTTTGTTTGCTTTTATGGATGGTAAACTTCAGCTACGCTAACATCGATTATGAACGATAACAGCTAATGTGAAAATGATGGCAAGTAAAGCAAGTGGAGAGAAGATGATATACAACTGACATTTTTATTTACTACAAAATATATATTTAACGCACATAAATTGAATTGAACATTCAAATTTCCCAGAGAATAAGGACTACAACAAGGTACAAATAATAATATTGAATTTGCTAACACTTTATAACTCCACTTATTCATGCCTTAATAAAGCACAAACAAAGACTTAATTCATAATGAACAGATGATTAACTATTTAACAAATTCTCTAACCCTAACCTTAATTAAGTGGTTACTAATCCTGAATTATACTTCATAAACTATATGGTCATTATGATTTTTATTTTATTATTATATGTATTTCTTCATGCTTTGTTAAGGCAAAATAAGGTGTAGTTATTGTATAGCGGTGGCTTAAATTTTAATCTGTTTTTTGAAAATATTGTCCAAACTTACCAAAAACTAACTCAATAATAAAACAAGATAAGAATGTTATTCAAAAGTAAGCAACAAAGTCTTAAATCATGATGAGTATACAAATACAAATACTTTAGTAAAGGTCAAAATGTAATAAAAATGTTTGTTTAGTTCTTACCAGTGTTGGGTAAGTTACTTTGAAAAAATAATTACATATTACAAATTACTTTTTAAAAATGTAATTAGTTACTGCCTCAAGAAAGTAACTAAGTTACATTATATAAAACACTGTATAAATTAATCAAATATGTTGTTTTACATTTAATCAGTGACAATATAACAGAGGAAAACGACAAATAAGTTGTTGAAATTGTCTCAAAAGATGTAACGGCAACAATAGAAAAGCATAACACGCTGCTCTGAGGCTGATCTGACTCTGACAGTAGAAGTCAGGCCTGTGGGGTTTCACTTGAGAACATTAAACGTTCCTTGTTCAGGCTGTTTCCTACAGGAGAAGGCTGCATTCTCTTCCTGAACAGTGGTGTAACTGAGTATTTTGTTAGTAACTGTAATTTAATTACAAGTATTTTCAAAGTAATGCGTTACACTACTAAAGTACTAACACTGTAATTTAATGAAGTAAGTTAAGTTAGTTACACCCAACACTGGTCAATACATAAATAGTGACATTAAATAGAAGTCTGAATATCTACCTTTTCTTTTCTGCTCACAATATTTTTTGAAGCTTTGTACATTTCTTCCAGCAAATGTGTTACATTTCGTTTCAGAATGTTGCATTTGCTGCAAATAAAAGAAACAACCGAGATCCTTCCAACTTAGAGCAGATACATTTACACCTTGGTCCCGCGTGTTTCTCAGAACTGTGACTGTCAAACCTAAAGCCCTTTACTTGCTGACAACATTTCAGATCCAGTGTGTTTTTTTACCGAGTCAGCGTGTTCAGTCCGTCAGGTCCAGAGATGTTCGTGGTCAGCAGTATGTGTTCTAGTCTTATGTATAAAGAAATAAAAGCAGGCTGTGGTGAGAGATGGATGGAAAAGGGTGGGATATGAAGGCGTTCGGTGTTGATTAAATCCATACATCCAACATGATACAAGAAGACAGGACCCTTAAAGGTCCTGTGTGCACTTTAGAACCATGAGTGAGTTAAACCTGTCCCACCTCTCACAGAGTCTGAGGTTTACACATCCTCCGCCATATTGGATCTGGTCGTTCATGTGAACTAATGTAAACTCTGACATTTCTCCAGCAAATGAAATGGTTAAAGATGCTACTGAATGATTAGTATTTGTGATTAGCACATGGGAGACTGGGGCCCTTTAAAATGTGACGTCATCAAAATTCCAGAATGGAGGCGACTGGAGAAAAAATGAAGTTGACTGTACATTTTTTCAATGATTAGCTCACATTAGATCTAAATTCTTCTGAATTTAAGTGTTTGTGTTGGAAACACATTTGAATTTCAGTTTACTTTTCTATAATAAACGATGGACAAAAGACAATTTTCTGGCCTCAAAATTGTATTTTAGCGTAAAAATAATTTAATTTATGGAATAGTATCTAATATATTTCTAGATCAAATTAAAAATGATTGTGGGCTGAACATTTCTGTGAGTATTTTTCCAGTAAAACCCATACATTTGGATTGTTCCTTCATCAAAAATACAAAGAGTTCATATCATATCATAATTTCCTAAAACATAATGTAAAATACAATAATAAATGTGTTTAAAGCAGCTCTGATGTCACTCACATGTGTCTGAGGCTGACACTTTTACAAAATCGTCTCAATGTTTCATATTTTGTGATATTCTGAGGTTAATCCCAGAAATCACATTATGTTGTGCTTCACTTTTGCCTCCATTCTGAATTTACAATGTTTTTTGTTTACAGACTTTTAAAGAGTCAATATATGTGGATTTTAAAAACACGGAGCGCTTCTGGATTACCACAGTAACCAATTAGAAACACAGACATTAAAGGGTGTTGAAATTCTAAAACAAAATGACTTCCACTGACCAAAACATATTTATTAACTTGAGTTTTTCTCTAGAATATGCTCTTCTCCACTTTTATTAACGAGCCAGTTCACTACTGCCATCTGTAACCCATAACGACAGATAAATGTTTAAAAAAAACATTCCATTAAAACAAAATTAATCTCAAAACGTGACTTGTCCTGTTTACAATTTCACAACTGAAGGGCTTAGAAAGACATTGGACCACTCTCGTATTGTAATTATGCGCTGTCACCTTCTCGTTATTATTCTAGTGCAATGTCGACTGTTTTTCATTTTTAATACTTTGCCAGCGTCTGTGTCAGTCTGTTTAAACTGTAGATATCATTCTGTACATATTTTGGACTGTACAAATATTGTTTACGCCATGGCTGTAACTGTAAATGACCCGTTCAAGCGTTTTTATGGCTGTAGTTTGATTTTTTTTATTTCAATTTTTAAGGAATTTCAATAATTTGGTTATTATTGTCTGTGAGATTTTGGGCTTGTCAGCAAATGCACTTTTCCCTCAGCCTTTACTCCATTAGCTCATTGTACTGTACTTTTAAAATGGTCCTATGTTTTCGAGTTTAAACATTATTATTGTCATTATTATTATTATTGAAGCATGGATTTATATGGACCTGTCAATAAACGTTGTGATTCTAAAGGGGTTTTATGGTCTTTGTTTTGGTCCCAGATCAGATCCTGCTGGACGTTTTTGAGCTTTTGATCACGCTTTTGATATTTCCTTCTTTAAAAACACAGCAGCGTCATTCATGCTTAAAGTGCGTTTGACAGGTTTGTATGATTTTCTGATTTTGACTTTATTCAATGTATTAATACCTCTTGAAAATATAAATGATAGTTTTGCTGTTTGTGGAGAAAAGTTGGAAAAATTTGTTGAAAATTACAGGAAGTAAACAGATTGATGACATCACACAAAGGTTATGCATAATTTACACAAAAGAAAGTACTTTTTTGACCCTTTAAAGCAGAACTAAGTAGCTTCAGCGACAGAGCTCCCCCTGCAGGTCTCTTGTGAAAATACATTGCCAGTGAAAAGAGTTTTTTTCCCCTTCCTTTTTATTGAAATGAGGTAGAATCACACACAAATGCATTTCATGTCGCCAAATATTAAAAAGAGAGCCAGTGTTTCTGGAGAGTTGTCTTCAGGTCGGTGCAGCTGGTTTTCCGCTCAGAGACAGCAGGGGGCGACGGCGGGGGCTTCAAACGCCCCGAAAATACATTTACACCCACCACACGGACTGACAAAGACGTTTAATAAGGTAAAAAAATTACTTAGTTCTACTTTAAATTCAGCAAAGTAAAGGTGTTCACATGTATTTTTCTTTGTCATAGGAAACAAATCTGAGGAGTTTATGCTTTCCTGGTAATTGGTAATGTGATGTCATCATTTACAACCAGTGGGGAAAAAAAAGCTAATCTGCTAAACTACATTTTAGTTAAATGAGTCCAACCTGTCAGAGGCACTTTAAGGCGAGACGCTGAGGGTGAATAGGAAAACATCTTAAATGTAAAGATTTGAATTGTAAACCTATCCTGTAGTTTGTAAGAAAAAATGTGTTAAAAGTTTTTCATCATGTTATGTTTTCATGTAGAAATAAGGCATTTTATGTGTAAAAAAAAAAAAATTGCTCATATTTTATATCATATCTGAAAAATTGAGGTTTACATTTCTTGTCTTATTTTGTACACTTGTATTAGTTAAAAATGTGCAGAGGGGATTTTGCATTTCTTCTTCTTCTTTAGTTGTTTAGAGGACTATGTGACTGAAAACTGGCTTACAAAAATCAGTTTTGTTTTAAATACTTAAAACTTTGCCTGATTTGGCCCCCCGGGCCTTAAGTTGAACAGCCCTGCACTACTCCTTTTATACACTTTGGGACACAATTTAGCAGGAAGGGCCAACAAGCACTGGTTTGAGGGCACAATGTGGATGAAGTGTCTTGCCCAAGGACACAACAAAGTTTGCGCTAACATGACACTGTGGCTCCGGGTGTTCCAGCGCTGTCCTGTCCAGGCGCTGAGCAGGCCCTGTCCTCGCTCAGCTTCTGTGGTTTAAGGAGGGCAGCTGTGGCAGAGACCCTCACAGACTGTTCTGCCACAATTAAATGACTGATGGTTTTAAATGAATATTGTATGTGACGGACAGCAAATGATCACTGGATGGAAAACTGCAATGAGTCTCACAATAATAATCATCATTTAAAAAAAAAAGCACAACAACAGTGATCAATTCCATTACATTGTGTTGTTGATTACTCCTCTTACTGTGTTGGAGTTTGAGGAGACAGTTACCGATGCACATGATTCAAAATGCAAAGATGAGCAGTTTTATTATTGTGTTTTTCTGTACCAAGTGGAAAAGGAGCTTAAAAAAACCAAACAAACATAAAAACATTTTATGGATGTAAGACAGGGTGCATTCAATCAATGCTTTTTGAGCTCGAATATGAAACAAAATGTCTTCGTTTAATGCACCTGTTAGGTATTTTGTGTTGGGTGCTTACTTTCGTCTTGTATTTATCACTTGCGTTTATGACACGCTTACACTTGCATATCAGGGCAAGCTAGCTTTTGTTTATTTCACCATGGTCATTTCAGAAAAACAAAGGAACTGTTATTATTTACGTTCTAAAACAGGGCTATTCAATTTAAGGCCCAGGGGCCAAATCAGGCCCTCCAAGGGATATGACCCGGTTCTTAACCCAAATGATAAAATATAGAAAATATTTCATCTCTTCTTAATGGTTTAGTCCCGGTTTAGTCCCGGTTTAGTCCTGGTTTAGTCCCAGTTTAGTCCTGGTTTAGTCCCGGTTTAGTCCTGGTTTAGTCCTGGCCTTGTCCTGGTTTAGTCCTGGTTTAGTCCTGGTTTAGTCCTGGTTTAGTCCTGGTTTAGTCCCGGTTTAGTCCTGGTTTAGTCCTGGTTCAGTCCTGGTTTAGTCCCGGTTTAGTCCTTGTTTAGTCCCGGTTTAGTCCTGGTTTAGTCCTGGTTTAGTCCTGGCTTTGTCCTTGTTTATTATTGGTTTAGATCTGGTTCAGATCTGGTTTAGTCCTGGTTTAATCATGGTTTTGCACTTGTTTAATCTTGGTTTAGTTCTGGTTTAGGTCTGGTTTAAACCTAGTTTAGTCCTGGTTTAGTCTTAGTTCAGTTCTGTAGATGTCACATGTTTTTCATGTTTCAAAAGCGTTGGACATGTTTCTGGCCTCGAGAACAGAACCATCAAAAGGGACAGATCACAAATCCTCAGTGAAATAAAGCTGAAAAGCCTTGGTCTAAAACATGAGATGCCAAAGAAAAGGAACTCAAGAGCAAAGTTCAAAGGCCAATAATAATAATATTCAAACACATTTTACAGTGATGCCAAATATCCAAACACAAGCTTTAAAAATCTCATCTCTGAAGTTAAGTCTGAAGAATAGCCTTCTGTCCACTCTCTGCTGGCCATTGTTCTTCTCTCATTCATTCACCGCCTTCATCTTCTCGCCCAGTCTTTATCAGCCTGACATTTCCAGTTCAGTGAAGACGGAACATACTATTATTCCTCCGTGTTCAGTACAATCTGCTGTTCGAGCCGCAAAACAAAGCCCGGCCCGAACAAGCTAATTACAGCGCGCCATTGTTCGCTCCAGTCTGCGGCGCTCTCCTGATCAGTCTTTAGATTCACTCTGACTCCTGCTGCAACTTTGAGGAAACACAAAGAAAAAGGAGCAAGAAGATTAAGTCTGTCTTGTGAAGGTCTAAATAACCTACAAAAGAAAGTCAAGAAAAAAGAACTAAACAAGAGGAGGACCACAGAGGCGAGCAACGCTGTTATAGTGGCATTGGTTAGCACTTTCACATCAAAGCGAGAAGACCAGAGGTTTGATTCCCGCGCTGTGTGTTTCTGTGTAACGGTGGTTTCTTCTGCAGCGTGCATTTAACTGAAGGTCATTATTGAGGCGTGGATGTCATTCTGCAAGAACATTTTTCTCTACCCCCCCCCCTTGTTATATTTTTGTAGGCTTTATTCGACAGGTATGGGGTGGCACAACAGCCCAAAGCTCAGCTGTTCAACCCCAGTTCTGACCAAGTGTGCTTGAGCAAGACATTTGCCCGACTTTGCCTTTGTGTGAATGTGGTGTTTGAAACTTGGTGTCCACTGCATGATTTTTGTTGGTCTTGACACACGAGTCGTAGGTTTAAGATTGTGAGAAGCACTCACTCACACTGTGCTGGTCCACACGAACACGAGCCAGCTACGGCCAACGTTTGTCTGAGCAAACATCAAGCTCGAGGCTTCGCTTTGTAAAGCCACCGCAGTTAGCACGTTTACAGTTGGTCACACGTTTGGCACAGACTGATCGTAGAGACAGTGAGAGGACTCAATCTGTGACCAATATTCCAAAATATCACACAGGTTTGACGTAAATGGCAGCTTGTATTTGGTCGTACGGCAGTTTTAAATTTCATCCTTTTCCTGGTCTCCCTGTGAGACCCACGGCCCACGTCCTTGAGCCAAAGAAGACTTTCCCCACAATGATTGCGATCTTTGATGGCAGACGGTAAATCATGCAGTGCAGACACAGCTTGAGTGAGTGATTGGTGTTGATCGGGGCCCTCTGTCAGTCTGCCCCACAGCAGAGGTGTTCAGAGCTACTTCCCCAGGCAGCTGTGGAGTGAACTCAATGTATTATTACTATTTTAGATGTTCTAACCACTAGTTAAATGTAGACCTCTCTTTATCAATGACTACACAGACACATTAAACGTAGTATCAAATGTCTTTATTTGGATTCCGGCACAGTGATGCAGCGTAGCACAGACTTCCTCACATACAGACCACATGCGAGTGAGTTTCCTTTAGCGGACCGTGTCAATCTCCAACTCAACAACTCCTTAACATTCTGTTTTCAGCCATTTAACAACAGCACAAATTTTCTGCATTGCTTCTATTGCTCCATACATAACATAAGCAATAAACATAAGCTTTTTATTGTCCATATAATGAACTAAAGATAAAAACAGACATTTGATGAATATGTTTGGAATGCCCTGTATTAAAATTTAATTACTGTGCTTGCTTCTTCGGCGTGTACATACTTTGTTGCATTCTCTTACGCTTGCGTTTCTTATTTGCCTGAGCGCGAATGACTTGGACTCCAGCCTAAACTGTAAATATATAATCTTTATGTAGGGGATTATTCGAGCCTCTGTTCTCTCGCTTCTGTGCGGCAGTAGGATTTAAACGAACGTGGGCGGAATATACATTTTTATTTGCTTTTGGTGGACGTACTGCAGCTCATAACGGAGGTGGGCATCTGGTTGTGTTTACATGATGTCCTGCTGATGCTGTGTGGACTCGCTCACCACCTAAACACAAAAAACAGAGTGTTAACTTATGGAGATAATGGATCATATGCAAGCTCTGTACTACAAATTACAGTAAGCAAGTGTGAGGTCAAGTGGGCAGTCAAAAAAGTGAAGTGGTTTTGTGTAAACTAAACCAAGTTGGGGTTAGACCTGGTTTAGATCTGGTGGTACACGATGTGAAAGGTTTAAGAATCACGGTTTTAGATTGTATAACTGGTGAAAAGTAAAAGTACAGTAACGTTTTTACATATCTGCACTTTACTTACAAGCATTTTTAGTGGATAGAGAAGGTATCTGTACTTTCTACTCCACAGCTATTATTGCACTTGGACAAAAAAGTAAAAGTTCCTAGTTCAAACTCTGAGGAAACACCGTTAGACTAAATTTATGACCAGGAAACTTGCTCCAGATGACCAAACATCTAGACAAGATCATAATTTGACGCTTTAATGGGTCTCAAAATCTGTGTGAATTACTTTTACTTTTTACTCTTAAAGTAATTTTTAAAGGTATACTTTAATAATAGAAGATAGTAGTTTTTACATGTGTATCTTTTACTTTTTACTCGCTCCCATAACTGTACTTTTGTTGTACTTTATCTGTAACAAAATGGAGTACTTCTTCCACCACGGTTGTATAAGAATAGCTTGAATTAATAGTTACAGTTTTAGTTACTGCTCTGGTGCTCTGGTTATAAGTAATCATATAAGGTACTACTGAACTTAAATCTCTTTGTGCAGAGGTCAGTGATTTATCTGGACCCCCCCAATAAACCACTGTGCCATAGTGTGGAACATTCTCTCACCACAAAAATGACATAGTGCACCTTTAAGTAAGAGACAAGTGAAGTGAAGGGCATTAACATGAACCAGTAGTTCACTGGTGAGTGAGTGAGTGGGTTTGATGATACACAGGGCCATTTCTAAATTTGCTGGGGCCAAAACAAGATGGTGTTTGAGGGCCACCAGAAGAGCAGCATTGGTCAGATTCTTAATATAACTCAACATAACCAATATATACAGTCTGCATCTGAGGCTACTCTGTTTTCACTCTTCAACAACTACAAGAGCAACTGAGATCTATAATGTGTCAAATACAGACACAAAAACATGGAGAAGAACAATGGCCCGAATCTGTATGAACATCCAAGAATGCTAACAGCAGCTGCATGCTGCGACGCTATAAAATCAACCAGAAGTTGTCGTGGGCGCCACCATCTTGTTTCCTTGTATTAGTTTACACGGGGCAGATGAGCTCAACAGAAAATAAGTTCTACACGGACTAAAAAGCTGTTTTCAGGCCCCAGGAAATCAGTGCATTATTGACTTGTTGTTGGTCGTGTTCAATAAACATTTTACACAAATCAATCTACTTTATATAATGTTTTAGCGACACGACTTTTCCCTCGTTTGCCATTTGTGTGAACAGGGTTTTTGTCAAACCGGTGCCTTTACGACAGGAGCCAAAAGTGGGCGGAGTGGAATAAGGCCTGCTGTATTTTGACATCAACAAATCTGTTCACTTTTCTGAGACAACAACATGTGAGCAACGGCTGTTAAGACTGACTCAACATAAATTAATTGTGCTTAAAATAATGTGGTGGATTGAATCAACAGAGATTGATTCCATGCAAACGCACACCCTTCACACCACTCGCCCCATGATGGCGCACTGCCCACTGTATCTATGGAGCACAACAGTGGATGAGCATTTATGGTTCCAGAAGTAAAATTCACATTCATTTCTTCATCACAATATTCAAAAGTCTAAAGAGTTTGAAAGCTTCATGGGACCTTATGACCATAACAAGAATACATGTATATCTTGTAAAAATAAATAGTCGTTTTACTTTGATCTGCCACATGTGTGCTCATTTGGGCAACTCCAACAGAGCAGAATAATATCTGACCCAAAGCCAGAGATGAAGCTGAATATTTAGCCATGGGGCCCCCTAGTGGTTTGTGAGGCCCTGTGCATGTAGAAACGGCCCTGTGGATCCACATTATTATTCTTTTTCCACTTGGTTTCCACTTTAGTGCCTTAGTCCTTCAGTGAAACTGGACTTACAGCGTGGGCACTAGCACCCTGGCTCACAGAGAACTTCATCTGATGGACACAACACACGGACATGAGACATGGACAGGATGTGTGTCAGGGTGCGTTAACAAGGTCTGGTCCTGGTCCAGTTCTGATCAGTCCGATCCTGGTGGTTCTGGCTCTGGTTCTGATCCTGGTCTGATCATTTTTGTTTTGTTTTTCCCTTTTTTTTTTTTTTTAATTGTTATTCTTTTATTTATTACTTTTATTTTACCAGGCAAAACTTTAAAGCTGGGTTACTGTTTTTTAACTGTTTTTGTACATTTCTATATTTTTTTCTGTTTTTCCCCAAAGAGAGATTGTAAAAGCAGCACTTTGTAACAAAAATGAGACCACTGAGCGCCGTCTGTCTCAAATAATATGTCTCATCAACCTGGAAATAAGAGCTGAAAGCAGCGCTCTGATTGGTTGTGCTTGGGGTGGTTGTCGGAGTTTCAATTTGCCAATCTAAAGCTGAGTCCGTGACTGAAAATGATGTTAACAATGTGGTGGTGGATGTTAACAATGTGCCAAAGGGTTTGTGAGAGCTAGGATTTCGTTTAGTCACATTTAAATACCCACTGCTAGTTTTGCTGTGTGAAAATTAGATACCACAGCATCAATAACAAATTCTTGCATTACTGGCCTAGGTTTGGTCCTGACCTTGTCCTGGTTTAGTCTCCATTTCACTGTGGTGTGTGTTGAAGACCAAACCATGTGTGTCAGACTGTGTTTACACTTGGCCCTGGTAAGATCCTCGTATAGTCCTAAGGTGAAGACGTGGTTTGGTCCTGTTCTGGTCCTGGGTTAGTTGTGGTCTGGTCCAGGTTTAGTTGCACACACCTCTCCGTCGCGGGTCTCGATGGTCTTGATGAGCACAGTCTTCTTGGAGTGGACCTCAGAGGAGCGCTGCTGCTGCTGCTTCTGGGACTCAGGGCTGGTCTCTGTGGACACACGCACATATTAGGAGTCTGCACGTCATTTTAGATCCGATTAGTTTAGTAAGTGTACACATGTAAACACGTTCTACCAAATGTTCCTATCATTCTGAAACCCATAAATAGTAAAGTTTTTTTATATTGTTTGTATGTTTCAGCAAATATCAGTTATTGGCAACAGCAGCAGGACATATATATCAGCTCAAATAATTCATACCGGCCCATCCCTGATTTTGGGTCTTGAGGTGAGTGCCCTGCATCAATGAACAGGACACCACTGTTGCTGACATGTGCTAGCTTTGTTTTGCGATAGCCGATAATTACTTTCTCTGGATTATGTCTTAGATGGATCCACGTGAAACAAGTCAATATATCAGCCTATAATTGCTCCTGTCTGAACAAATGCGTCTAAAAGCAGCCCTACAGCATCTCTCTGTGGCCACAACAGGTCATTGCAGGACGTGACAGCTGCCATATACAGCCATGAGATATATTTAGATATTTAGATAACGAAGAGGGATGTCATTATTAAAATACATCTCAACACAGTGGCATTCACTGTGTGATTTTGTTTTATGTGTGTTACCTCTGAAGCCGATGGAGGAGTAGGCAGACTGCATGGGCATTGTGATCCTACAACAAACAACACAATAGATTATTACATGTAGAATGTTTACATTCATCGTCACATCCTCACTTGATCAAACAAAAATATACCTATAAAAAGTCCATCAACTTTGAGAAATTAAAATCAAGACAATTCTTCATAAACATCACCATATTTCATCTATGTGAAATACTTTCACATACTTACAGTACTTTTACCAAGGTACATTTCAGCATGTGATACTTTTACATTTTTTGTTCCTGTATGTGTACTTTTACTTGACAAAACTGAGTATTTCTTCCACAATGTGCATTTTAGTCTGCTGTATTTTAATGTGTAGTCTAGAGTTGATGTACACTCAAGAAGCATTTAGGATTCTTATTGGGACTAGATTTGGGGACAATATTTCAAATTTAGATGATATAATATATAATGAATGGCTAGAGGTCTAAACAAATAAAAAGTGAAAAACTGCCCTGACAAAGACAAAACACAGGCTGTCTATTAAATAATAAAGGACTTTTAAATCTTTTTTGCTTTCATTTTGACTGCTTTCTACAGTTTATGATTTACTTTGCAATAACTTTTTCCTCTACTCAATCTAGAATCCCTAGAATCCCATTTGTGTTTTATTCCCTGTTGTCATAAAGTGAGTTTGAATGCTGTGTACCTGCTCTCCTCTCCTTCCAGCAGCTTCCTGTAGGTGGCGATCTCGATGTCCAGAGCCATCTTCACATTCAGCAGGTCCTGGTACTCCCTCAGGTGACGGGCCATGTCGTCCTGGAACAACAAAAAACATTCACTTTCAATCAATTTGAGTGCAACAATGGCTTCAAATATCCACAGGTTTCTGAATGATGAGAAATTAGGAATATTTCCATAGTAATTGACCATTTAAAACTAAATATTTTATCTTTTGAACGATGAAAAGTTCTCAAAATGTCACCTATAACAGGGAGCTGAAACCCATGTACAGATGGGTGCTAAATAAATAAACTAAATACCACATTTGCCTGGTGGGATTTTTGATCCTGATCATATTCTCCTCCCTGTCTCATGCCCACTCGGGATTATCTTTTCTTAGACTAACCTTGGACTCAAGCCACTTTTCACAACTCTATTTATAAAGTTATATGGAGTATAAAAGAGCTACTTCCTCCATATCGCCAATATTACAACATGTGAAGAAGCCACAGCACTTCTGTCTGCGGTTACAAATACTGCACTACACGTTATATACTAAATATGTACAATATGTATGTAGTAAATAACAAGTCTATTTTGTCTTAAAGGGGACATATTACTCAAAATCAGCTTTGATGAACCTTTAACCTAGTTACAACAGTGTTTCGTCATCGTGAATTTACTCAGTGTCGATGATTGATTGATTCTTGCATGTTTGAGTTAATCCTGTATTATACATTTGAGGCTTGATGCATCAATCCAGTCGTCCTCTCACATCTCAGCATTCCAATTTGAAAACTTTAGCAACATGTTTCAACCCCAAGCCAAAATGGCGACGGCCTGCATTTGGATAGAGTTTGATATCCGACAGTTAAAATACTGATAATAAATTGAATATTTTCCTTTTAATTGCTCTCTCCTGTCTCTGTCTGTGAACTGTTGCTGCTGGTGAGCTCAGCAATTATAAATGCACTGTTGTTCTTATGCTAATGTTGCTAATGTCTACACAGAGCTAATGACAACAAACAAACATGTTTTAATGGGGTAATAGCACTGTTCAGGATAATAAAATAACTAAATCTGATCCACATTTTGGCTGATTTGAGAATTTTCTTGGGTTTTGCTACTTGATTTGTGTACAAATGGTGCCAGGAAATATGATCACATTAGTCCTGTCCTCAGGTCCCTGCACTGGCTTCCTGTGGCTCAGAAAACAGATTTTAAAGTAGCTCTGCTTGTGTACAAATCTCTTCATGGCCAAACACCAAAGTATATCTCGGATATGTTGGTGCTATATGAGCCTTCATGGGTTCTGAGATCTTCATGGACCGGCCTCCTGCTGGTTCCCAGGTTCAGGACTAAACATGGGGAAGCAGCGTTTCAAGATTACACTGCGAGGCTCTGGATTAGCCTTCCTGAGGTTGTGAGATGGGCCCCTACTTTAACAATGTTTAAATCCAGGCTAGCTGTGCATATGACTGAAAGAATTTTATATGCATTTTACTCTTTGATATTTTCTAATATGACTTTATGTTTTTAATTTCTGGCATTAAGTATTTTCTATTTTGGTTTTATCTCTTAATACTTGTGAAGCACTCTGAGTTACATTTTGTATGAATGGTGCTATACAAATAAAATTTGATTGATTGATACATAAACTGTATTTTACTGTTTATAGTTTTTACAACTTCACAACTGGTACACAGAACCTCAGAGAAAACGTCTCTCTGAGTAGTAAATTCCTGTTTTCATCTACCCCCTATCCCTGCCCACATTACTGCATTTAGTTGACCAATTGAGACACATGTAGAGTTCTAAAATGTCACGTAGCCACAAATATAAAACATGTAAATGACAAATGTCACCATGAGGAGGTGGGGCTCATCAGTTCACAAAGTCAATGGACCACAATTATCACAATTACTAAGCCATTTTAGATCAGTATTGTGGTAGTAAAAAATGGTGCTTGTGAAAACCAACCAAAAGTGTCAACAGGCAGCGCTAGCTTCACATAGAAACTCCATAGCATCAACCATTTGTTGAATGGTTTAGGGCTGTCCTGTCAAATGTTTTTTTTTTTTTAAGAATGTCAAGTGTATTGTCTATGATTAAAACTATTAAAGATGACATAAAAAGATACAGAGACTTTTTGAAATACTTGAACCTCAGCAAGACAATTACAGGCACATAACATTACTAATGCATTTTAAAAATATCTTTTGGATATTGCTATTGATATTCTGCAAAAAAATAAATAAAAAATAAATATAGAGAATCCCATTTCCTTGTACCTTCATCTTGGCGATGTCCTCCTCCAGGCGGCCGATGGTCTCCTGGTAGGTGCCAGCCTCACGGCCCATGCGCTCCTCCAGCTCCCTCATCTGACGCAGCAGGGACTCGTTCTGCACAGGAGGAGCCACAGGTCAGAGGTGCTGAGGAGCTGTGATCATGACAGTCTGGTTTTACTCACGGTGCCCTTGAGGGAGTCGATCTCACAGGTGTAGGACTGGACCTGGTGCCTGTACTCCATGCTCTCCTGCTTGGCCTGGCGCAGGGCATCGTTGTTCTTGTTCACAGCCTGGTTCAGGTCAGACACCTGCAGCAACAGCACACAGTCTTTAAAAAGTTGCAGATCTGATGGCGCCCTGTCTTCAGATTGAAAAGGATTTTTGGATGGAAGTCAAAATGTCTTGATTTTAAAAATGGTGTCCAGATGACTACCTTTGAAACTTCTTTTCCTATGGACCACTCCCACTATATGTTAGTCCAGGTGTTAGACTGTACCTTGGACTTGTAACAGTCCTCAGCCTCATACTGTATGTGGGTCCAGGTGTTAGACTGTACCTTGGACTTGTACCAGTCCTCAGCCTCATACTGTATGTGGGTCCAGGTGTTAGACTGTACCTTGGACTTGTACCAGTCCTCAGCCTCATACTGTATGTGGGTCCAGGTGTTAGACTGTACCTTGGACTTGTAACAGTCCTCAGCCTCATACTGTATGTGGGTCCAGGTGTTAGACTGTACCTTGGACTTGTACCAGTCCTCAGCCTCATACTGTATGTGGGTCCAGGTGTTAGACTGTACCTTGGACTTGTACCAGTCCTCAGCCTCATACTGTATGTGGGTCCAGGTGTTAGACTGTACCTTGGACTTGTACCAGTCCTCAGCCTCATACTGTATGTGAGTCCAGGTGTTAGACTGTACCTTGGACTTGTACCAGTCCTCAGCCTCGGAGATGTTCTTGGCGGCGATGGCTTCGTACTGCACTCGGATGTCCCTGAGGGCAGCGGTCAGGTCTGGTTTGGACATGTCCATCTGGACCTGGATCTGGGTCTCCTGCATCTGGCTCTGCAGCTCGCGGATCTCCTGCAATGACACAACATGACATTTGTAAAACTCTTTTACTACCACAAAATTGTGTTGTGTTTTGATTTTGTTAAGCTGAGGAAGAACTGGAACCTTTTTACAATTAGTAAATAAGAAGTAGCTTAAAAGTGTGTGACTTTTCTGGAGGAGAGTCTCCAGCTTGTCTCTATGGAGAGGTTATTGCTTCCTGGTTCGAGGAGGATAAAGAAAAATGCTTTATAATTAGATGTTCTCTATTTTCACCCCCAAAAGGCTGTACTGGGGTAAGAACACAATACACTTTATTCATTGAAAAAACGACATTGTGTACAGTACACTTTAAAGGTATCTTTTAAAGGTGAAAAGTGTTTTATTGCTTAAAAATACCCTGATAAATCTGACCTGCAACTTGGCGTCACCTGCTTTTCTCAATGGACAGACAAAGTAATGCTCTTAGTATGGATTATTTCAGGAAAAGCAGAGTAAATAGGTAGGAGTGTCAGAATTTTTAACTATTTTTAAAATGTTTGAGATGTAATTTTTAGTATTAACAAATTCACTGTCCTAAATGTTTTGAAAAAATTGGGTTTAAAGAATCTCTTCCATATTAAAAATAAAGACGAGTACTTGGATTTTCCCCGTAGCTGCACAAAACGCGCAAACCAGAACTAATTTAACCTTTATAAACCGACTGCAGAAGTTCAAATTTATTCCTCATTTCCCCATATATTCTGACTATCATAATTATTCACTGCTTTTCACACTTTTAGAAGTCTGAGCTGTCACCATAAAGCTAACAACAGCTAGCCTGCTAACAAAGTACTTTCTTGTTTTTGGAGAGAAGAAAACAATAACAACACTATAATAAGTTATCGACACACACAGCGTCTCATTTTGAGACGCCATAGCTGCTTTTACAACATATTGTCTGTACTGGAGCAAAAGGCAAATGGTAGCTACCCAAATATATGGAAAAAATCACACTTTTTGCTCTTTTACTCTCCACTCTCCTAATGGTGGAAAACCCTCAAACTGCATTTCCGACCCATTTGAACATTGCACACAGTAGTTATTTGTGTGGTTTGCTGGTAGCTTGGTCTGGTACGCCTCCCTGTCTGCAGCTGTCTCTCGGCCTTGTGCTCACCGGTTAAAAATACCCCAGTGCATCTGCTCACACGCCCCGCGGATGACAGCAGCCTCTTTCCAGCCAATCAGAGCAAGCAAATAGCTCCAGGGTCGGAAGGGTCGACCTCCCACTGAGAGGCATGTGTCCTCCGTCCATAATCCTGCTCCACACACAGGCTTTTTGATGAACCGCAAATATTTGGCAAAGCGCCAACCATTAGTTGCTTTGTAGCATAGCTTAAAAATACATGAATAGAGTTTTATTAAAGTGACAAAGGTAAAAAAAAAGTGTGGAACTATGTGTTAATGTACCATTTGATGTGCTAATAATACTGAATATATTATTAACACATTTGGATCCTCTATGCCACAAATGCACAATTAAGTTCCGCAAGACAATATTATCGTAATACAACAAAGTTTTTGTATCGAAATATAATCAATACTACTACCTACAAAGTAAAATATATTGCAATAAAACCAGAAAAAATACAGTTTTTAATGACTCAACTTTAAAGAGTTATTTATGGTTTTTTATGCATTTTTTTACATGATAGGGGCCTAAATTAGCCTTGATTAGTTTTGTTTTGTTCTTTTATTTTTTATTACAGAGTTTGATGAGTAAATTAATGGTTATATATTTTTGTTATAACAAATTATTGTGTCGAAAATGTAGAATGTACATTCATATCACAAGAATGTTAATATGGGAGTATTTAATAGCAGTATTATATATATATACATATGGCATTATTGTCCAATATTGTACAGCCCTACTCAAAAGCCCTCGTTTTATTTAAAAATAAATAAATCAAATAGTACAATAGCCAATACATAAATGCTGCCATTTTAGGTTAATAAAAAAGTTAATAATAAATAATAAAAACACATAATAAAGTGCACTGAAATATTTTGTAGGAAAGTGTAAAAAATATTTATGAACATATTTAGATTTTTATTTTTTTGCAATGCTTCACAGACAAATTAATAATAAATAGTGTTTACTTGTAGATTAATAAAGTTGAATTAAGTCCCTGTCTAATACTCACTTTTTGTTTTTTAAGTTTTTTCTAGTTTTATCGATTTTATTTATGACATTGTTTTTAAGCTTTTACCTAGAAGGTCCACAATACGAATCTATAAACTCAGTTAAAGGGAGGTTTTTATTTGCCTAAAAAGTACTTTCTTGGTTCGGGCTGCTTTATTCCATCTCCAGAAGAATATAATGTTTCATACATACACCAACAAACTACACATAGTGCACCTTACAATAAAGTTACAATAAAGTTGAAATAAAGCTGAGTAGTTAATTCTATTACAGTTTTGAAGCTTCTTACATGATTTCAGGGTTGTAAGAACTCTTAAATTCTAGTCTTGTAAAGTGTTTTTAAATGTCTGCAATCCGGATGCCCCACGTTTCCTGTGACCCAGTCCACGAGAGTGGATAGGAGTTACTCCCAGACTCAAGACCACAAATATAAAGCTCTACAGCACATGGATGAACATGTAGGAAATTAAACGCTTTCAAAAACAAGCACT
>CM033633.1:34980827-35137419 GCA_019453435.1 Rhinogobius similis | reverse complement strand
AATGTGTAGTCTAGAGTTGATGTACACTCCAAGAAGCATTTAGGATTCTTATTGGGACTAGATTTAGGGGACAATATTTCAAGAATTTAGATGATATAATATATAATGAGATGGCTAGAGGTCTAAACAAATAAAA
Source organism: Rhinogobius similis (assembly GCA_019453435.1). NCBI lineage: Eukaryota > Metazoa > Chordata > Actinopteri > Gobiiformes > Gobiidae > Rhinogobius > Rhinogobius similis. Next base: position 35,137,283 of record CM033633.1, on the reverse strand, counting down.
GTGAAAAACTGCCCTGACAAAGACAAAACACAGGCTGTCCATTGTTAAAATAATAAAGGACTTTAAAATCTTTTTTTGCTTTCATTTTGACTGCTTTCTACAGTTTATGATTTACTTTGCAATAACTTTTTCCTCTACTCAATCTAGAATCCCTAGAAGCGCTAACCATTTGTGTTTTATTCCCTGTTGTCATAAAGTGAGTTTGAATGCTGTGTACCTGCTCTCCTCTCCTTCCAGCAGCTTCCTGTAGGTGGCGATCTTGCGATGTCCAGAGCCATCTTCACATTCCAGCAGGTCCTGGTACTCCCTCAGGTGACCGGGCCATGCATCGTCCTGGAACAACAAAAACATTCACTTTCAATCCAATTTGGAGTGCAACAATGGCTTCAAATATCCCACAGGTTTCTGAATGATGAGAAAATTAGGAATATTTCCATAGTAATTGACCATTTAAAACTAAATATTTTATCTTTTGAATGATGAAAAGTTTACTCCAAAATATCACCTATAACAGGGAGCTGAAACCCATATGTACAGATGGAGTGCTTCAAATAAATAAACTAAATACCACATTTGCCTGGTGGGATTTTTGATCCTGATCATATTCTCCTCCTGTCTCATGCCCACTCAGGATTATCTTTTCTTAGACTAACCTTGGACTCAAGCCACTTTTCACAACTCTATTTATAAAGTTATATAGGAGTATAAAAGAGCTACTTCCTCCATATCTCCAGTATTACAACATGTGAAGAAGCCACAGCACTTCTGTCTGTACTATACAAATACTACACTACACGTTATATACTAAATATGTACACTGTAGTAAATAACAAGTCTATTTGGTCTTAAAGGGGACATATTACTCAAAAATCAGCTTTGATGAACCTTTAACCTAGATTTACAACAGTGTTTCCTCATTGTGAGTTTACTTTCAGTGTGTCGATTATTGATTGATTCTTGCATGTTTGAGTTAATCCTGTATTATACATTTGAGGCTTGATGCATCAATCCAGTCGTCCTCTCACATCTCAGCATTCCAATTTGAAAACTTTAGCAACATGTTTCAACCCCAACCCAAAATGGCGGCGCCCTGCATTTGGATAGAGTTTGATATCCCGGAACCCAGTTAAAATACTGATAATAAATTGAATATTTTCCTTTTAATTGCTCTCTCCTGTCTCTGTCTGTGAACTGTTGCTGCTGGTGAGCTCAGCAATTATAAATGCACTGTTGTTCTTATGCTAATGTTGCTAATGTCTACACAGAACTAGTGACAACAAACAAACATGTTTTAATGGGTGCTAATAGCACTGTTCAGGATAATAAAAATAACTAAATCTGATCCACATTTGGCTGGATTTGAGCATTTTCTTGGTTTTGTTTACTTGATTTGTGTACAAATGAATTTGCCAGGAAATATGATCACATTAATCCTGTCCTCAAGGTCCCCTGCACTGGCTTTCCTGTGGCTCCAGAAAACAAATTTTAAGGTTAGCTCTGCTTGTTGGCCTACAAAATCTCTTCATGGCCAAACACCAAAAGTATATCTCCGGATATGTTGGCGGTGCTATATGAGCCTTCATGGGTTCTGAGATCTTCAGGGACTGGCCTCCTGCTGGTTCCCAGGTTCAGGGAGTAAACATGGGGGAAGCAACATTTCAACATTACACTGCGAGGCTCTGGATTAGCCTTCCTGAGGTTGTGAGATGGGCCCCTCACTTTAACAATGTTTAAATCCAGGCTAGCTGTGCATATGACTGAAAAAGAATTTTATATGCATTTTTACTCTTTGATATTTTCCTTAATATGACTTAATGTTTTTTAATTTCTGGCATTAAAGTATTTTCTATTTTGGTTTTATCTCTCTTTAATACTCTCTGTGAAGCACTCTGAGGTTACATTTTGCATGAATGGTGCTATACAAATAAAAATTTGATTGATTGATTGGATACATAAAACTGTGTTTACTGTTTTATAGTTTTACAACTTCACAACTGGTACACAGAACCTCAGAGAAAACGTCTCTCTGAGTAGTTAAATTCCTTGTTTTCATCTACCCCCTATCCCTGCCCACATTACTGCATTTAGTTGACCAATTGAGACACATGTAGAAGTGTTCTAAAATGTCACATGTAGCCACAAATATAAACAATGTAAAACAGACCAAATGTCACCATGAGGAGGTGGGGGTCATCAGTTCCACAAAGTCAATGGACCACAATTATCACAATTACTAAGCCATTTTAGATCAGAAATATTGTGGTAGTAAAAAATGGTGCTTGTGAAAACCAGCGAAGAAGAAAAGCGAAAGGAAAGAAGAAAACCAAAAGTGTAGCCAGGAAGGCAGCGCCTACAGCTTCACATAGAAACTCCATCAGCATCATCAACCATTTGTTAGAATCTGGTTTAGGGCTGCATCCTGTGTCAAATGTTTTTTTTTTTTTTAAGAATGTCAAGTGTATTTGTCTATGCCAATTAAAACTATTAAAAAGATGACATACATAAAAGATACAGAGACTTTTTGAAATACTTGAACCTCAGCAAGACAATTACAGGCACATAACATTACTAATGCATTGTAAAAAATATCTTTTGGATATTGCTATTGATATTTTGCAAAAAAATAAATAAAAAATAAATATAGAGAATCCCATTTCCTTGTACCTTCATCTTGGCGATGTCCTCCTCCAGGCGGCCGATGGTCTCCTGGTAGGTGCCAGCCTCACGGCCCATGCGCTCCTCCAGCTCCCTCATCTGACGCAGCAGGGACTCGTTCTGCACAGGAGGAGCCACAGGTCAGAGGTGCTGAGGAGCTGTGATCATGACAGTCTGGTTATACTCACGGTGCCCTTGAGGGAGTCGATCTCACAGGTGTAGGACTGGACCTGGTGCCTGTACTCCATGCTCTCCTGCTTGGCCTGGCGCAGGGCATCGTTGTTCTTGTTCACAGCCTGGTTCAGGTCAGACACCTGCAGCAACAGCACACAGTCTTTAAAAAGTTGAGGATCTGATGGCGCCTTGTCTTCAGATTGAAAAGGATTTTTGGATGGAAGTCAAAATGTCTTGATTTTAAAAATGGTGTCCAGATGACTACCTTTGAAACTTCTTTTCCTATGGACCACTATGGACCACTCCCACTATATGTTAGTCCAGGTGTTAGACTGTACCTTGGACTTGTACCAGTCCTTAGCCTCATACTGTATGTGGGTCCAGGTGTTAGACTGTACCTTGGACTTGTACCAGTCCTCAGCCTCATACTGTATGTGGGTCCAGGTGTTAGACTGTACCTTGGACTTGTACCAGTCCTCAGCCTCATACTGTATGTGGGTCCAGGTGTTAGACTGTACCTTGGACTTGTAACAGTCCTCAGCCTCATACTGTATGTGGGACCAGGTGTTAGACTGTACTTGGACTTGTACCAGTCCTCAGCCTCATACTGTATGTGGGTCCAGGTGTTAGACTGTACCTTGGACTTGTAACAGTCCTCAGCCTCATACTGTATGTGGGTCCAGGTGTTAGACTGTACCTTGGACTTGTACCAGTCCTTAGCCTCATACTGTATGTGGGTCCAGGTGTTAGACTGTACCTTGGACTTGTACCAGTCCTCAGCCTCGGAGATGTTCTTGGCGGCGATGGCTTCGTACTGCACTCGGATGTCCCTGAGGGCAGCGGTCAGGTCTGGTTTGGACATGTCCATCTGGACCTGGATCTGGGTCTCCTGCATCTGGCTCTGCAGCTCGCGGATCTCCTGCAATGACACAACATGACAATTGTAAAACTCTTTTACTACCACAAAATTGTGTTGTGTTTTGTATTTTGTTAAGCTGAGGAAGAACTGGAACCTCTTTACAATTAGTAAATAAGAAGTAGCTTAAAAGTGTGTATGACCTTTCTGGAGGAGAGTCTCCAGCTTGTCTCTATGGAGAGGTTATTGCTTCCTGGTTCGAGGAGGATAGAAATACTTTATAATTAGATGTCTCATTTTCACCCCAAAAGGCTGTACTGGGGTAAGACACAATATACTTTATTCATTGAAAAACATTGTGTACAGTACACTTTAAAGGTATCTTTAAAGGTAAGTGTTTTATTGCTTAAAAATACCCTGAAAAATCTGACCTGCAACTTGGCGTCACCTGCTTTTCTCAATGGACAGACAAGTAATGCCTTAGTATGGATTATTTCAGGAAAAGCAGAGTAAATAGGTAGGAGTGTCAATTTTTAACTATTTTTAAATGTTTTAATGTAATTTTTAGTATTAACAAATTCACATCTAAATGTTTTGAAAAATTGGGTTTAGAATCTCTTCCATATTAAAATAAAGACGTAGTACTTGATTTTCGCTGCCAAAACGCGCAAACCAGAACTAATTTAACCTTTATAAACCGTCTGCAGAAGTTCAAATTTATTCCTCATTTCCCCATATCATAATTATTCACTGCTTTTCACACTTTTAGAAGTCTGAGCTGTCACCATAAAGCTAACAACGGCTAGCATGCTAACAAAGTACTTTCTTGTTTTTGGAGAGAAGAAAACAACAACACTATAATAAGCACACACACAGCGTCTCATTTTGAGACGCATAGCTGCTTTTACAACATATTTGTACTGGAGCAAAACAAATAGCGCTCAAATATATGGAAAAAAATCAGACACTTTTTCTCTTTTACTCTCCACTTCCCCTGGTGGAAAACCCTCAAACTGCATTTCCGACCATTTGAACATTGCACACAGTAGTTATTTGTGTGGTTTGCTGGTAGCTGGTCTGGTACGCCTCCCTGTCTGCAGCTGTCTCTCGGCCTTGTGCTCACCGGTTAAAAATACCCGTGCATCTGCTCACACGCCCCGCGGATGACAGCCCTCTTCAGCCAATCAGAGCGCAAATAGCTCCGGGGTCAAGGGTCGACCTCCACTGAGAGGCATGTGTCCCCGTCCATAACTCCACACAGGCTTTGATGAACCGCAAATATTTGGCTAAGCACCAACCATTAGTTGCTTGTAGCATAGCTTAAAATACATGAATAGAGTTTTATTAAGTGACAAAGGTAAAAAAAAAGTGTGGAACTATGTGTTAATGTACCATTTGATGTGCTAATAATACTGAATATATTATTAACACATTTGATCCTCTATGCCACAAATCACAATTAAGTCCGCACAATATATCACAACAAGTTTTTGTATCGAAATATAATCAATACTACTACCTACAAAGTAAATATATTGCAATAAAACCAGAAAAAAATACAGTTTTTTTAATGACAACTTTAAAAAGAGTTATTTATGTTTTTTACATTTTTTACATGATAGGGCCTAAATTAGCCTTGATTAGTTTTGTTTTGTTCTTTTATTTTTTATTACAGAGTTTGATGAGTAAATTAATGGTTATATATTTTTGTTATAACAAATTATCGTGTAGAAATGTAGAATGTACATTCATATCACAAGAATGTTAATATGGGAGTATTTAATAGCAGTATTATATATATATACATATGGCATTATTGTCCAATATTGTACAGCCCTACTCAAAAGCCTCGTTTTATTAAAAAATAAATAAATCAGTACAATAAATACATAAATGCTGCCATTTTAGGTTAATAAAAAAAGTTAATAATAAATAATAAAAACAAATAATAAAAGTGCACTGAAATATTTTGTAGGAAAAAAAATATTTATGGACATATTTAGATTTTTAATTTTTTTGCCATGGCACAGACATTTAATAAATAGCGTTCTTGTAGATTAATAAAGTTGAATTAAGTCCCTGTCTAATACTCACTTTTGTTTTTAAGTTTTCTAGTTTTATCGATTTTATTTATGACATTGTTTTTGCTTTACCTAGAAGGTCCACAATACGATATAAACTCAGTTAAAGGAGTGTTTATTGCCCAAAAAAGTACTTGGTTCGCTGCTTTATTCCATCTCCAGAAGAATATAATGTTTCATACATACACCAACAAACCACATAGTGCACCTTTAAAGTTACAATAAAGTTGAAATAAAGCTGAGTCATTAATTCATTACAGTTTTGAAGCTTTTACATGATTTCAGGGTTGTAAGAACTCTTAAATTCTAGTCTTGTAAAGTGTTTTTAAATGTCTGCAATCCGGATGTGTCACGTTTCCTGACCCAGTCCACGAGTGGATAGAGTTACTCCAGACTCAAGACACAAATATAAAGTCTACAGCACATGGATGAACATGGGAAATTAAACGCTTTCAAAAACAAGCACTAATCGGCCCTTATGAGCTTATAGTGCAGGGCTATTCAACCAAATCAGGCCCTCCAAGGGTATGATCTGGCCCTCAACCCACCTGCCAAAAGAATATATTTGATCTCTTAATATTGGTTAAATAATGGTTTAGTCCTGGATTAAATATGGTTTTAGTCCTGGTGTAGACCTGGTTTAAGACCTGGTTTTAGTCTTGGTTAATCCTGGTTTAGACCAGGTTTTAGTCCTGGTTTAGATATGGTTTAAGACCTGTTTTAGTCATGCTTTAGTCCTGGTTTATTTTTTGTTTTGTTCTGGTTTAGTCCTGGTTTAGACCTGGTTTAAGACCTGATTTTAGACCTGGTTTAGTCTTAGTTTAGACCTGGTTTTAGACTTGGTTTGGTCCTGGTTTTAGACTTGGTTTGGTCCTGGTTTAGATCTGATTTGGTCCTGGTTTAGATCTGGTTTGGTCCTGGTTTAGATCTGGTTTGGTCCTGGTTTAGATCTGGTTTGGTCCTGGTTTAGATCTGGTTTGGTGCTGGTTTAGATCTGATTTGGTCCTGGTTTAGAGCTGATTTGGTCCTGGTTTAGATCTGGTTTAGACCTGGTTTATTCTTAGTTTAGTCATGGTTTAGTAGGGACATAATACCGGCTATATTTCGGCTTTAAACAGCAAAATGTTCATTTTTGTCAATAACGCCCACCTTTACTCTCAGCCAACCACTTTCCAACATTTCATCTTAATATTTTTGCTGAAACCCTCATTTGTTCCATCTCCACTGCAGCAGCAGAACCAACCTCCTCCTCAGTCCGTCTTTATCTTCACCACCTCTATGTAAGCCCGGATGATGCCATTATTCAGCCCCAAAGCCGTGCTGGTAGTCCCATCAGGCCGTGTTGACAGAACCTACCTCCTCGTGGATCTTCTTGAGGAATGCGATCTCCTCGTGCAGACTCTCAATGCGCCTCTCCAGGTCCAGTCTGGCCAGAGTGGCACTGTCCACATCCTGCAAGACAAAGAAGTCAGCTAAATGTACACCTGAGAACCTATGTGTGCAAAGGACGTTCAAGCTACTTGACAAAGGAGGCACACAACGGCCAACGTGGAAGCAAATACATTTATACATAGATTTATGTCAAGTCTTAAAGCATAGCATGCACAGGTAGTTTAATATATACTAAACAAAATATACAATTGCACAAAGCTGTATTAGCCCAACATTGCATTTTACAATGAATAAAATGTAAAATGATTATCTATGTATGTTGTAATTGAATATTAAGTTCCAAATAAGTAAATAAATAAAATTTTAAAACATATATCTCCTTTAGAAATGTACTAAAATGTGCCCATCTTATATTCAAATACATCCTGTTACATGTTATGAGTTTAAAGGAGCATGAAGTAATTTTTCGAATGGAGCGTCTGCTTCTTGTCTCCATGGAGATGTTGCTGTTTTGCCTTTAGTTTATATGACATGTTCTCCCGTTTGTCTAATTATGACTTAGTTTGAAGGGAAGGCATGTGTGGTAAATAGTTATCATAGTTTTACTTCAGTCAAGATGCAGTTTGTGAAGAAATTTAGTACAATAAAAGTTTGAAAATACAGGAAGTAGAGCTCAGTTCTAAAATGAAATCCCTCTGTGATGTCATCAAAAAGCGACATGCCATTGTAAATACAAGGACAATTTAAGCACAATTGACACATTTCAGTTCAAACCATCATTCAACAAAATAAAAGTATTCTTAAGTATCATTTATTCTCTTTTCCTAACTATTGTGTATTTTATATGAATTTTGGCCCTTGTTTACAATCTTGTTGCTAGGTAACAGAATTACCTTATTACTTACCTTATTATTATTACCTTGTTAAATACTATGTCATATTTGCTGCTCATGTCCAATAAACTTTACAAAAAATGTCAGACTAGGAACCAATGGACAAAATGTTTAGCAAAATCTTAAATATAATCATGTGTAGTCTAAACTGTCACATGGACTTTAAACATACATATACACATATATATATCCATGGAGACAAGCTAGTGCACTACAAGGTAACAGGTCAGATCTGTAGATGTTTTGTGTAAACTGTTTACATGTAAAATAATAAGTAGATTAAAAATACATTTAATATTTAAAATATTTTCAATATTCAGTATTTTGATTATTGCACTACTGAAATCTGACATAATAGTTTATTTGACATTCCTCCAGTGACAAGAGCTTACTCTTAGTTTTCAGTTGATACTGGCCAACAAAAATATAAAAAATGCCCAAATGTCACTTATTATAAACCCTTCATATTTGTTGCATATTACATAACATATTACATATTCCTACATAATTCCTTATTATTCCTTATTAGATTGTGAATACGTACAGCTCTGAAGGCAGACAGGTTGTTCTCAGCCTCTTCTTTCTGATGGATCTCCTCCTGCAGTCTGCAAACACAGAATGAAATGTATTTTGAAACATATTTACAGATTAAGGTCGGAGAGATTTCAAAGGGTAGTCATCTGGAAGATGTTTTTGGAAGTAATTTTCAATCTGAAGGTACTAGCCTGAGAATTTAAGCTGCCCCGAGATGCCCATTGGGAGGAGTTATAGCCTGATATTGAAGAGTGGGGTTTCAGTTTCAACTCTCCTGATAAACTTCATCTGCTGATTCTGCTCTGTTTCACAGGCATTAGAGATTTAAGACCAATGTCCAAGACCTAAGGCTGCAGGGCACATGTCACTTTATTGTTTTTTCTACCAATTGTACTGTCTGCGTGATAATATCGACTGCACTGATCGTATTCAATGTTTGGACTATTTGTATAGCATTATGTTGTATTTTAATATGTCTTCTGCACCCAGGATAAATTTCTCTTTAACTTAAACTGCTCTGTCTTTGTTTACCTGCTAGCGTCGTTATGGGTTGTTGTACCCTATTGTTCTTTGTTGGCCTCCCTCTCTCAAATCCTGCTGGAAATGTTATGGATAATTCTATCAGTGTTCTCTGTTAACATCTCTCCCTCACAGCTCTTAACCTTCTGCTGTCGTTATAGGGTATTTTACCCTATTGTTCTTTATTTTGTCCCCTCTCACAGCTGTTAACCTGCTAGCCCCATTATGGCTCGTTGTATCCTATTGTTCTCTGTTGGGAGCTCTTATCTTGCTAGTCTTGTTGTGGTTGTTCTGTTCTACCCCATTGTTCTTTGTTGGCCTCTCCAACACAGCTCTTCACCTGCGAGTCTCTTTATGGGTTGTTCTACCCTATTGTTCACAGTTGTCCTCAACCTCCTCAATGTTCTTAACCTGCTAGCCTAAAATTGGATTGTTCTAACCTGTTGTTCTCAGCCTTCCTAACATAGGACAGCCATCAAAACGTCTACATTTCAAAAACAGTGTCCAGAAGATGATTTGAAACCTTTTTTATACTTACAAGCCATTCAAAAGCATGTTTTTATTAGCATTTCATATTTTCAAACGTTTGACTTATGTGTATCACTTGCATTAAGTGTTTAGTGTTCTCCACTGAATATTGTGTGGAGTGAACCGTGTTAGAGGAGACATATTGTGATTTTTTTTTAGGTACTTGGTAGTGAACTATAATATATGTAGACCATCATTTATTTATTGTAAACTAAATGATGAATGTTTTGAGACATCCAGGGTTATAATTATTTCAAATAAGTTATAAAATAAAGCTGGACTTACTTAGTTTTAAGTTATAAGTTAGCTAACAGTTAGCCCAACCAGGAAGCTTCAGGGCTTATGTTGGTGACTGTGGGTTCCAGTAGACACCTGGGACAGAGCCGTGCAGAGGATGCCCCGGGTCTTTCTTGGTGACGTCACTGGAATGTTACCACAGGCTAAGTAGCTAAGTAGTCCAGCTGTATTTGTTTGTCTCATTTGAAATATTTATTGTAAACTGCAATTTTGATCCAAAACAGCTTAGTAATAGAAATAGAACCATCAATTCCCTGTTCTAATTTGCAGAACCAATTAAGTCCCGACTTTTGTGACATTTCATTGTAGCAAGCAGCGGATTGCAATTTCTTTATTTTTTTTAAACAGTGCATTTAAGAATCTGACATGTATCACTCGGAGTGAAGCGCAACTGAGTACAGGGTAGTAGGAGGGAATGGGGGGTAGGTGAAAACAGTTTTTTCTTAGATGAACATATGAAAATAGAGCCTTTTGTCAGTTCAGAAGGAGACACCAAGCTCCAGTTGATTCTGCTTACTCTTTGACCTTTAAAGGACCCATTGGGGCCCATTCTCCACTTATCACCCCTGGCAGGTCTGTACTCTGACTGGTCGCCCTTTAACTTTTCCATCGACTTTAAACCTGAGCGTGAGTGGTGCAGCTGCTTTCTAAAGTCACATTCTGACAGAGCCAAAGCCATAACACTAATAAAGATGTCTGACCCTGCTTTTACTGTGCCCACTGCAGCTATCATCATCTCACTGGACTAAGGATAACCATTTTCACATAGTGAAGTTAACGGTGAATAAAAACTATTATTAGGTATCAGCAAATTGCAATCATTCTTGGTTAAAAAGCTAGAGAAAATCTGTGGCTGTGGATGGTTTTATTTATTTTTTGCTGCTTTGTTTTTTGGCCTAGAATGTTCAAAGTCTGGCATTAAACATTAATCTATCTTGCTTGCATTTTTTTTTCTTTTCAGTTAAAGATCTTTTTGTTCCCAAAGTTCTTACTCTGAGTGGGGTCACCTTTCCACAGATCTTATCTGCAACTTATCCTTTTTCATTACCTGCTTGTCTCTATGGAGATACATAAGTTTAATACCATACTGTGGAACATTCAAGGTAAAGCAACAACATCTTCATGGAGGAACGCACGTGTCAGACCCTTCACCACCTTTAAGGAGGTCCCAGAGTGCACTTTGAGACATCATGAGGGTGATTTTATACACATATATCACTTCCAATATCGGTGGGTTTATTGGGGATATTGTATCGTTAGATATTGAAAATAAAGCAGAATTTGACACATATATTTCCTCTAAGCTGTCTGTCTCTCTGCTTGTGTCGTGTGTCCTTCCCAGTTTGTCCTCAGTGCATCGGATTTAACTTTTTGAACAGATCAAAATGGAAATAGAAGTGCACTTAGGCAAAAAATATGGCTGTATGTTTATGCAATCACGCAACAAATCAATTTATATCCCAAATAAATAACACTTTACTGTAGCCTAAGCTACATCTGTGGGCCTTGTGTGAATATGAAAATACAAATATCGACAAATATCGACTATTATCAGCAAGCCAAATATTTAATATCAGTATCAGCTAATAAAAATCCATATCTGATTTAAAAATGACCTGTAGACAGTGTATAAGTAATGTTTTATGACACTTTTGCTTTCTAAGTCAATGTAGATTAGAAAAGGGTTTTCTAATAAGAGCAGAACAAGTGCACATATCATTCTGAACATATTGTACTTTTGTAATTAAATAGAGCAATAATTGAAATCGCATTCATTAATTTGATTAATTGCACAGCCCTGCCTGTGACCTCTTCTATAGCTATTGCTTTAACACCTGCTCGACACATCTCTTTCTATCTTTCTATATCTACAGATGGTCAGGGATCAACAAAAGGGAAGACATAACCTTGCGACTTAAATCTCTTCAAGCTACAAAGCTACATTTGCTTAGAGCTGAATGGTATTTGCAAAATATCTAATTCCGAAAACATTGTGATTGTGATTAGATATGCGATTTATGCTTTAACGGTTGAATTCTGTTCAAAGTGCATATTGTAAACATGTCCAGGGGCATCAACGGACTCAAATGTTCTGAAATGCATGTAATTATTTTTCTTTTGTTTCTATTTGTTTAGAAATCCATATGTTTGTGTGTGCATTTTGTATGAATTTAAACTACAGAATTAACAGAATATTGTGTCGATTGCAACCATTAAAATTGTGTTTTTGATTCAATTTCATTGTATCTTGCATCCCTACTTTTACCTGCTGCAATATCCCTTCAATTTTAGCTAACATGGCTAAGAGTGGTCAACAATTGATCAGAAGCACGTTATGAGAGTTATATTAGCAACAATATAATATATATAACAACTGTTATAGAGTTAGCAGGATATGTTGTTGTTAGAAACCATTTAAATTGCGTTTTTGATTCGATTGCAACATATCTTTCAGCCCTGCTGTGATATAACTTTAGCTAATACGGCTAATTTCAATTGATCAGCGATTGATCAGAGGCGTCCTTTTTTTTCTCCAACCAAGTTCTGCCAAGACCCGGTCAGCTTACCTGTCCCAAAGCCCTAAACTTAATCAAAAAACTGTTCCCAAACCTAACCCTAACCTTACCCTAAGTGTGGAAAAATATATTTTAAAAAATAAACTTTTGCTTGCATCGCCACCAATGCAAAGTGATGGTCTGTGGCATAAGTGGGTTGGGGAAAAATGAAGCTGAGTAGAGCCACAGATGCAACAGTTACATTGGCAACAGAGCTACATTTGCTGTTATAGCAGGATATTCAGAATAAAAATTAAAACATTTTAAAATAAAATTGCAGTTTACAATATACAGTATTTTGCAGCCCTACTGTAATATCACTTTCATTTTAGCTGATATGTCTAATTCCGAGTGGTCAACAATAGACGAATAGACCAAATTGTGAGTGTTACATCAGCAACAGAGCTACATTCGCCGTTTTAGCAAGATATTTTGTTGTTTGCGACCATTAAAATTGTGTTTTTGATTCAACCGCGCTATATCTTGCAGCCTTACTGTGATGTCACTTTCCTTTTAGCTAACACAGCTAATTCCGAGTGGTCGACAACAGATCAGAGCCGCAGTTTTGAGCGTTATATTAGCAACAGAGCTACATTTGCTTCGCTCGCTTATCACAGGCATTTGCTCTCATTCCGTGCGTGTGTGCCACAGCTGTTTGAGAGGAGTATTTTTGGCTGGCAGCAGCAGGTGCTCTGGCAGCTCTTCACTCACGACCATTTCAACATGTCGGATACGAAGCAGACTGTAGATACCAGGTTATGCTTCGACAAGCTGTGCTAATGGTCTGTATGCGTCTTATTTAAAAGCACTGTATCAGACTGGAGGTGTGTTGTAAATCCTCAGTGCACAAGGCAGACCATCGGACACAAATAGACCGTTTGGTAACACTCCCACTTGTCTGTGTGTGACTAATGTGCTGTGTCTCGTCCTCCCAGATTGCGCTGAGGGCCGAAGGCTGTAGTGAGATCCACAAATAAAAGGATTTCACGGAACAATAGGGCTATATCTCCATATTTATGCAACTGTTGATGACTCATAGTTGGTGTTCAGGTGGGTTTAAAAGTTCAAATTGAGACATATTGAACAAAATATAACCATCTCGTTCTGACATTGTGAGGCTGATCTACTGAAAAGGATTTGAATGTGTTGACCATCTATTTTTCCCACACAACTATGTAATTTACAACTGGATTGAATGGTCAACCAAATCCCTTGGACATCGTCTTTATTGGCCTTTAAACCAGCTCTCTGCATCTCATGTTTTAGAACTTAAATAAAGCCCAATAAAAGTTAGGGTTAGCAACCTTTTTCAACATGCAGATGTAATGAACAAGATTGATGACATTAATGCTCAGAACAAGACCGGCAATGATTTATGGACTTAAAAACAGCAGGAGATCTCTGGGTGTCTACATTTCATGTCACAAATTTGGAAAATGTTTGTTTTTCTGAGGCTCAGAGAAAGAGCAGAGAAGACGAGCTCATAAATAGGAATAAGGAAACAACTGTGAATCTAGCTAAGTACAACTCGAAACATTGTTTTGTTTCGTTTTTTATGATGGAATAATGCTATAATATGGTTTGCCCAAAATGTGTTCTTTGAATTCTGTGTGGTCAGCCATAATTGTGGTCATAATTGTGGAGAGATTTTAGACATTTGTGGGTACTTAGTATTGAAGTATAACATAAGTGCAATATTGAGCTAAACCATCTTAGTAATCGAGACCACTGACTTTGTGTTAAAGACTGCAGAACTGATAAGTGACATTTCACTGTAACAAGCAGCAGACTGTAATTTACATGTTTTTATATTTGAAAAATGACTACGGGACATTTTAGAACTCTACATATGTCACCCAGATACTTTTTTAATTAATTAATTAATTATTTTTTTAATAATCAAAACTAAGTACAGGGATGTGGGTTGGGGTAGGGGATAGGTGAAAACAGGAATTTTCTCAGTACTCGAGCCTCAGTTGCAGGACAATACAGGAACTCGAACATGCCAGAATCAAAATACATCTTTGACTAAACTAATGGTAAAGTAGATTTTGCGTGATATGTCCCCTTTAAGTAGTTTGACAATAGTTAAATGAAAGTTACGTGCTTTACAATTTTGTTATATATAAAAATCTATTTGAATCTATTTGTCACGTGTGGTACTAATTATTCTCGTGTGTTTGGGGTTATATTTTAATAAATGTTTGTTATCCAGCTTGTAACCAAATAATGGTTCATGCATCGAGGTTGTCCGCTCTGCCCACCTGAGTTTGAGCTTCTGCAGGTCGTCAGCCAGGTTGTCCCTCTCCACCTCCACCCTGGCTCTTTGGTTGGCCAGCGCTTCGATCTGCCTCCTCAGCTCTCTCATCTCCTCCTCGTACATGTCGGCCACGCGCCCGGGCCCCTCCCTGACCCTCAGCTTCTCCACCTCGGCGGTCAGGGCGGCGTTCTGCTGCTCCAGGAAGCGCACCTTCTCGATGTAGCTGGCGAAGCGGTCGTTGAGGTGCTGCAGCTCGGCCTTCTCGTTGGTCCTGGTGTTGAGGAAGTCCTGGTTCATGGCGTCGGCCAGGTTGAAGTCCAGCTTCTCCCCGGAGTATGTCCTGAGGGCGCTGGAGGAGCCGATGCCAGCGCCGGCACCAGCGGACATTCTGTGGAAACAAAGTCAAGTTAGGTCAATCATATCTAAGTAAGTAATATTAACAACAATATATATGATGAGACCATAATAGGTGCTTTCCCACGGTAGGAACCCGTTTCACTTCATGGTACTTTTTTAAATCCCAGTCCCCATTTGAAGCACATTCACACAGAGACAGAACTAGGAACTGGGGACACACTTTGGGGACTTTTTCAGCTCATACTCAGTCAGAAACATTTTTAATTCCTTCTTAAACTTAAACAAAGTAACACATTGATCCATGTACACAGTTGCTAAAAATACAATTCTCAATTAATAAGTAGTGTCTAAAAATCCAAATTACTGGAATGATTATATTTTATATTTTTTATGTCATTGTTTGTTTAAGCATTTTGTGCGTCCTAGTTTTATGTGCATGGTTTACAATAGGAGCAGGATGAAGAGAAAAAAATTTTTGTAATCACCCACTTTCCGCCACAGCATAACAGTTCCCTTAGTCCCCGAACCACTCAGTCCCCCTTGCTGACGTTCACACAGCGGCAGAGGTTGACGGTGGGTCTAACTCTAACCTGAGCCTGTACTTGTAAAGCCTGCACTTGATTCTAAACTATGAGTCAGGAGCACGTTTCAGTCTGAATATTGCACCATGACACAGAAACAACTGTTAGGGATAGTGTCACGCAGTTGTAGTTCTCTCCGCCCACTTTTTGTCACTCTTTTATTTGGACCATGACTGATCAAACGTCTGCGATACTGCTATTTTTCCATGAATTACACTGAACAATGGGTAGACTCTGACTGTAGCTTCTGTATTAGTTACTCAACAAAACGCATTGTAAAAGGCATATATTATGGTCTGATATTATTCTTATTTAGCTGCTTTGACCATACTATGCATTATGTAAAGAGCATTTGTCTAGATTAGGGGGGAAAAACAGGTACAGGCCATTTAATTAAATGGGGTTACAAAAAAAACTACCCTCTTCTTCATTTAAGCTCAGCAAAAGTATCCAGAATTTTAGTTAACTTATAATTTACAACTTACTTGGATTTTTAGAACTATTCTGTAATTTCTCTTGTGGATCAATAAAGTCTGTCTAAGTCTGAAAACGAATGAAACATGTTCCAACAAAGTCAATGTCCTTGTGTTAACTAAAGGTTCCTGGTCTGACTGGAAAGTGCCAGCCCCAGAATAGAATCTAAAAAAGTCCCCAAAGACCCCAGTACCTATTTCAAAAAACCAACAAGGGGGTGGAAACTAAAAGTAACTACAAGTAACACAAGCTAAAACCAAAAAGGATGCGAAAACCCCCAAAACCCCAAATGTCTTATTGTAGTAGTTTTCTAATACAATTTGCAACTGAAAGTATTTATTATGTATTTGTGTATTTATGTGTATGTATCTGAGCAAATGAACAAAATATTTTTACACTGAGGGTAGAAATGATGTCATTCATTTTGTTTCTTTTCTTTTTTCTTCAAGAAACAACTTGTATGAAAATGAATCTTAAGTCCAATTTTCTATTGTCAGAAACTTTAGATTGTTAAAAATCAAGACTTTTTATTTTTATACTTTTTTCATGTTGCACCATCTCACCAAAGCGAGTTCCTACCTTTTCCTCACTGACAATGGCAATTAAACATTTTCTGATCTAGATTCTGAATACATTTTAAAAGATTATGTCAAACTGAGAGCAACAATATTAAGACTTTTCCAAAAAATGGCACCTGTAGCTGGAGAAGGACGGGGAGCCGGTGGCCTTGACCTCATACACCCTGCTGGACATGTGGCTGGAGCTGCGGCCTCCTCCCAGAGACGAGAACATGGAGGACATGGGAGAGGAGTTGACGCCGGAGCCAAAGGTGCGGCGGTAGGACGAGGCGCTCTGGGCGGAGGATGAGTACGACTTGCTCATGGTTGCGGCGGCCGGTGTGTGGTGGAAGGAGAAGTCTTGTTGGTCTGGAGGTTTGTCTGGAGGTGCTGCTGAGACCCGAGTGGGCGCCTGGGAGAGGGGTAGTGACGGACAGCGCCTCCAAGGACAGCTATTTGTAGACACGCCACACCCACTGCAGCCCCGGCCCAGAGGGAGGGGGCTGCTGCTGTCACCCCGCTTAAAGTCCATATGACAGGTTCTCACGTTTTTCTAATTAGTTTGGTGACAAAGCACCTGTGGTAAATATCTGGCAGAGTTTTACATCCGTGAAGTTGTAGTTTTGAAGACATTTTGAAAAATAAAAGTTTACAATCACAGTAAGTGCTGAGTTCTAAAATAGATTCCCCTACCTATGTCATCAAAAAGCGACTTACTGTCGCAAATAAAGAAACAGTAAACACTCAACTAACACATCTTTCAGAAAGTGTAAACCAGGGCTATTTAACTTTATTTCACCGAGGGCCAGAAAGTTTGGACAATTTTGTACTCGAACAGAAACATGTCCAATTCTTTTGAAATACGAAAAACATGTAACACGAAAGGCTCTTACAACATCTGCAGAACTGAACCAGGACTGAACCAGGACTGAACCAGGACTAAACCAGGTCTAAACCAGCACTAAACCAGTACTAAACCCACAAGGTCTAAACCAGGTCTAAACCAGGTCTAAACCAGGACTAAACCAGGTCTAAATCAAGTCTAAACCAGGACTAAACAATGACAAGAGATAAAATATTTTCTGTATTTTTGGAAGATCACATCCCTTGGTGGGCCTGATTTGGCCCCTGGCCTAAAGTTAAAGTTTAGCCGTGGTTTAAACGGGTAACAGTTGAGGAAATATGTCTAACTATTGGGGACAAATAGGCAAAATCTTTAGTAAAATCTTAAAAATAATAATTTTCTCTAAGTTTGAGTGAAATGTGTCGTCGAACCTGTCATATAGACTTTAAGAGGCGAGCTGTGACTCCAGGCCGGGGAGACCTGTGTCGCTTTTTTTTTTTTTTACAATAAGCATCACATTTGTCAAAGCAGTTGCTCAGGTGCCAAAAGGCCTGACACATTTATAGGGAGAAGTGAATAAAAGACAAACTGTGACCTCATCCCTCTGACGATCTGTGGTGGAAAGTAATAAGTGCCTATGACAGGTTGAACTACAAATTTTTCTAAAACACTGTTTAAATCATAATTTGTAATTTTGCTAAAGAATTAACTTTTTTTTAGGTCAAAGTCAGACGTCACACAGGTCGACAGGTTAGACGTCACATTTCATTAAAATGAAAATGATGACATTTAAGATTTTACTTAACATTTTGACTTTTTTTTCCCCAGTTTGACGGTTTTTGAAAAATTACATAATTAGAGGTAATTCCACAACTCGCAACCATTTTGAGCCAAATCCATATAAATGACAATAGTTATGATTTGACAAATAATAATACCTGATAACATCTTTTTTTATCGAATGACCGTGTTAAATGTCAACTGTATGTCGCTTTTTGATGACATCACAGAGGGATTCTGGGGTAGTAACAATACTTGTAATTTTAAACATTAATTTTAAAAACTTTTTAAAAACTTTCTTCCACAAATTACAATTTCACAATAGTAAAACTAAATAAATATTTACCACAAGTGCCCTCCCTCCAAACTAAATCTTTTTTTTTTTTTTTTCCCCCTCCAAACTAAGTCAGAATACTTCCTGGTTGTAAATATGACATCACACAGGACATTGTGTAACTGTTACTTAGCAACACTGGGCCAAAACAACAATTAATAAGAAATTATTATTTACCAAATAAAAATATATGTGAGCACCTTTATTTTATTGAATTAATGTTTAAAGGATCAGCAGAAAAATGTGTTTCTTGGTTGTAAATTGTTCATGGTGCTGGGTTAGGACCTGGTTTTATAAGTAAGCTGTTTTGGATCAATAATGCAGTTTACAATAAACAAAATGTCAAATAAGTATGTTCTTATGTTATAGTTCAATATTAGCTATGTACCAAAAGCTATGTCTTCTTTAAATAGTGACTTCATTCAACAATCACAGAAGTAAAAACATCTTTGTCTTTTGACAAACGGTCACATTTACCACAGGGCCTGCCCCATTTCCATCAAATCATGCAAAGATAGAACAGCAGCTCCACAACAGATACGACTAAAGTTGGAATAAAAATGACAGGAAATTAATTTAAAATATCAAGAACATGAAATCATCAGTTAAATTTTCCTCTAAAAATATCAAAGTTAAATAACAATAAACAGGGCTTTTTTAATCTCTAAAACATAAAACATGTTTCTGTATTGCTGTATTTACATCAGATGCCCTTTCAGACACAACCCCCCAGGAGTATGGGCTCCCTGTGTGGTAATGTAACCTCTGACCTCATATCCCAAATATGGGGTCACTCCATTTCAGCAATGGCTGCAAATTTACAAGCTTTTCTGGAAACTGGTGAATGCTCAAGCAATAATCATGTTTTGACCGGTGTCTGAAACTGACTCAACATGGTATCATCATTTTCCAACATTCAGCATATCAAGTTAGTATTTCAGCAGAGCTGAATAGGACCATAAAACAGATGCTGAAAACAACCATTAGAAGTTAAGATAAGAGAACCTTTGTTTGTCCCACAGTGAGGAAAATCCAACGTTACACAGTTAGAGAACAGCAGAATAGAGACATGCAAGATAAGTAACTTTAAAATAGACATAAAACTTACTCACTGATCAGGTGGAGAAAAACTGACAATACAATAGTGTCTATGACCCTGGATGGTGCAGCGCAGCATATGGACAGAATAAATAGTCTGTAAGAAGCAGGTCAAGTGAGTTCTATTATATATGGTACAGGAAAAACTATTTCTAACAAGCATTGTGATTAAATTTGACATATGTTTAGAAATCAACATTTCTTTCACAGTGAAGATGTCAAGATGTAGTTGTATGTGGGTAATCAATAATCATGTTTATAGAGGTCATAATATAATTGTTAATTCTTTTTTAATTGTATCCTATGTTTAAACGTCTTCAGCGTGTATGTTTAGCCTTGTTCTCTATACGTGCCCACACACACACACACTTCCTCCACACGCCCTGGGCCCCTGGTCGGGTCATCTCTCACTCCTCGGGACGCCTGTTACCTCAGCTGTCTGCAGGGCTCTGCTTTCACACACGGGCAGAGGAGGGGGCTGTCCTGGGGAGGGGGGCACATGAATGAATGAGTCACAGGAGCTGGAATCTTTAATATAACTTATGGCTCAACCGCACATCATGGGTGGCATTACGCTATTCAAATGTCCTACTTTGCCCAGGGTTGACCAATAATGCGGAGGACAGTGTGCATCAGAGCTGAAAAGCAAAAAGTCAACAAAAGCATAAATTTGTTTTTGTGTGAATCCTCAGCATAGTGTAAAGACGACTCAAATATGAACTTGTTAGCGTTACCTCAGTCTCTCCTGAAGAATAGATCAAGAAACCTGTGATTAGAATTACTTTTGTTCATCCCCAAGGGAAATTTTTGTTACTGACCTGACAAACAGAAGAAATAAAAAGCATAAAAATAAATAAATCTGTCTTTTTATCAGCTAAAACTTAACTTATAAAAAGATAGTACCCTCACCACATACTGTATTTATATGTTCCTGTACAGTTTAACTGGTAAACTGAATATTTCACAATGACTTTCCAAAGAGGATTTACAGCACACAGTGTCACAGTGTGATAGTGACAGCAGAGTTCCTGTGTCTCTCAGTGGAGCTGCGGCAGTAACAGTCTGTTGCTGCACGAGCTCTTTCAGTCGACCAGCACATTATGGAGCGAATGAGAGGGAAAGTCCAGAATAGTCCTGGTTTTGGAGAACATCCTCCTCTGGACACGACAGTCCAGCTCCTCCACACAGCATGCCCGGCCAAGCAGCCATCTGCAGAGCAGGGCTTTGTGACATGACAGGAGTCTGGATAAAAAATGTACAGGAGACAACACAGAATATAATACAGATAAAATCACAATATTGCAGTAATTGACTTCTTATAGGAATCTTATAGGAATCCATTATTACAACATAATAATGGATCATATTTCTATAGTGCTTCTCTGGACACTTCACATTGCATTGTTCATTCACTCTATATTTGATGGTGGTAAACTACTACTGTAGCCACAGCTGCCCTGAGGCAGACCGACCCCTCCAAGTACTGACCAGGCCCTGACCTGCTTAGCCCCTGAGATCTCATGGCACATTAGGTACGTTTTCTCAAATATAGTTAATATAAAGTATGTGCTTTAATAAAGTGTTGTTTTATACATTATACCAGGGGTGTCCAAAGATTTGATTTTTTTTTTTTTTTTTAAACTGAGGACCGTGTTTCAAGACATATACACAGCTAACCCAAACTGTAGGAACGTTCATTTTAGTCTGTGAGTACTCACTGTTTCTGCACTGTGTTCTGTACAGTGTCCTGCAGTTAGAAGTTATATTGTCTTTGCTGCTTTGTATTTGTCTATTGTCACATGTCCTGGTCACATGACCTTGTTCCACCTCCTTTAAAAGGAGGCACAACATTTATTTTAATTAATGCCCTGACACGGACAGCTTGGTGTCAAAATGCATTGGTGTCCTTTTTTTTCCCTAAGTTTTGTGCCGCATGACAGGAGGTAAAGTAGTTTTACCCAAGTACATAAGAACAGCTAGCTTTGATTAAAAATCCTGTACAGGGTTCTGTTTGGACGTGCGTGAACGCTGCAGTTTACAACATACATATACAGTCTGACCTTTAGAGTCTGGGCTCAGGGCATTTCTGGCACTGACTTTTACTCATGTTTTGAGTAAAAGTCACACTACACTACAGTTTTTAATCTATGTTTTGCGACAGAAGTGGTGATTCATTATATAGGACAACTGTATTACTTTTCTTTACAGTGAGCTGAGCGTCATAACTTCTATATTCACGAGGAGACGACATCATGCCTCTGGGTCACTGCCCTCTTTGTAGTCTCAGTGCTTATATAAGACGACGTTACAATTACTAAAGTGCATCCAGGAGAAATTCAATGCTTTATTCTACAACAGCCTCTACCTCATCCATTTGTACCATTTATTGTCAAACTGTTTCTAGATTTGTGTTCATTTATGTAAAGTTAAATTGTGTTCATTTATCTTCATATATCTATTGTCTTTTTATACTTTGCAGTTTCTTTGCAGCATTTTTTATGTATATAGTGTCCGTCCACATACGTTTGCTAAGTTAGGTTCTCTGTGATAAGAGTTATTTAAGAGCATGCTGTATGGAATCATTGCAATGTCAAACTCTATTTACAACAACTGCATCTTAGCTCCAAGGCAACTGTTTACGATTCCTACATGCACTAAAGCTTGGTTACATAAGACACTATGTCCCAGTCTCATACACAAAGGCCACAATATAAAATGTAAGGATAGGCACAGACATAGCAGTTTTTATGCTTATCGACAGTGAAAAAAAAAATGGAACGTGACATGCTTCATTTTTAGATGACTACATATCTTTGTTACCACCTTTATTATATTTAAAATGTATCTTTTCTAAGGGATTTTGAGGTAGAGATTACATTTTATTATAGGCTACATACTGTTGACTTTGCTATTATTACAAAAAATACAGATTTTTAGTTATTTACTAGACATATTATTCAAACTATGAGCTATATTAGGAAAAAAAGTACCAGATTTTAGATTAAAAAAAACAAAAAAACATATTTGCCAGAGGAAAAAAAACAACCCCACACATTTGCCATAAAATGTCAGATTGTCTAAAATAAAGTAATATGTGGATTGAAAAAAATTGGCATTTGACCTGCATACTAGATCAAGCTTTTGGTGTCTTTGTGCTGTTCTTTGGACTTTAAAGACAGATTTGACGATTAGTGCTAGGCAAGCTGTGTGGAAGATCCTTTAAAACGGGAAAAAATCGTTTAAACTGAGACTAAGTCTAGTTGAAAGTATTTAGCTGGTGGAGATGGGCCATTTCCAAACTGTGTCCACTGAGTGGACATTTAAGCCTAAATGCACTGCCCTGTATTTCCACAATAACAAGACAAAGCCCACACAAACACAATCTCAGCAGTCTCTCTAGACCACCAATATGCATGTTTACCATCTCGGAAATGTCCACGTTTTTTCTAACCAAATTGTTACTGGCAGATTTGCATGGTTAAACTTGAAAATATTCTATTCTATTATTTTTTCCTTCACCTGTAAGTGGCACTAAAATACCTTTGTAGCAATTAATTTTGGTTAGAACTTGGAAGACATTTTTCAATAGATTAAGTAAAAAATAAACAGTACAAAATAATAGAATTTTACATCTAAATAAAAATGTAATTAATGAGATATTTTGATTCAGTGTTTAAGAGGTGTCATGCATTGTGCTGCCCTCAGTTGTCCTCAGACTAATTCAAATGTTTGACTGATAAGTATTTGCTCAAAGTCTATAAAAGATATGTTTTTAAACTATTTTAAACTACTGCGCCAAGGCTGACTTAAGATGTTAAATGGCTAACTTTGATAATCATGAGCAAAAACAATCACGATTTGTGTGTCTTGAATCTGTCTTGAACCTGCGGAAGAGTACAACTTTGATATAACTACATTTAAAGTGAGCCCTACTTGGAGCAAAAGAACACAGAAGAAACCCAGTGACACATTCAACAGAGTTAAATAATGTGGTAAATCGGACTGGGGTCCAAATCGATATACCTTATCTTAGCATGCACATGGCATAGGCTAATAAATACATAAATAAACAAATTGTCACAATTCTCTGTTACTTTATATCTAAATGTCTAGATCTGCGGTTACCAGTGCTCACCCTTTCTAGCGCTCCGAAGGATTTAGAAACTATATAAACACATCTTGTTGAACTTGTACAATGGCAATAAGGTGACAATAAAAGCTGAATTCAATTAAAATATTACTGTAAATGTATTATTTAGATTCCTAACTTTGTGCACTAATAAATGTAGATTGATTTGTGTTATAGATGCATTTATAAAACACTATAAATCCGTGCCGTTCTTTTATATTTCCTCAGTAGCTCTCAGTAAAAAGGTTGGAGACTCTAGATTATGACAAATGAGAATAAGTAAATCATCTCATGGGAGCAGTAGATGTGATTTGTGACTGTAAAATCAGTGTTTCTCCCCACCAAACACCAAAGTCTGACATAGTGACTTCCTTACCCCCCATACAAAAATAAAAATCTATGAGTTGATGGAAATGATAGATGGATACCTGTGGAATGCGTTTTGAGCAGGAAAAAAAAGATAAATGGATGAAGGGGATGGAGGCGACTGTAAGGCCTGGACTGAAATAACTTTTATAAACTGGAAAAATGTACTTTTACATTTACACACTTGTTCGGTGAATAAAAAACCTTCCTGCGTGTCGCTTCAGAGCAGCTGTAGCAATGATCTGGAGGAGGCGCAGTGTTTCATGACCGTCGTCTCTCACATTTCCTCTGGATGTTTGTTTAGCGCTGTTTCCCAGTGAACTCGTGGTGAACAGTTAGCCACGCCCCTCAGTTAGCATTAGCATTTGTCTGCTCATTTGTGTTCAGTCAGCTGCTGTGAGATCAGTGCTATTTTCGCCACAGTTTGACCGGACTCACACAAGTCGACTATTAGGAGATGTTAAGAGATGGGACTTAGATTGAAGACATATCTTAATTGTCGGTGCTGATTTTTTACATTTGTTCAATAAAATACTTGAACAGAGAATATTAATTTTGTTTTAATAACGTTTAGCTTTGTTTGGTGAATGTTTTGGACTGTTTTTAATAATTTTTCATCCTGATTTATGTCATTATCTAGACCTGCTGAAGACCAGCCTCATGACAACGTCTGAATGCATCGGACCTGAGGCGACGGACTGGGGGGGTAAAGGGTACTGCGTTCCCTGGGGCCCACAGCAGGGAATGGCCCTCAGATGCATGTGCGGTTTTTCTCAGTTGCCTTTTTTGTTTATCTATCTAATCACTGTAATCTGTTTTTGTTGTAAAAATGCATTGTGGTTGAGTAAATTCCTTGCATGAGATCTGAGGGCCCCGTCACCCAGTTTATCTTGTCAGTGATTCATGTTATGTTTGTTGTTGTAGAACAAGGCAATCTCCTTAAATGCCATAATTGTTGGCCTGGATGTCTAAAACGTCTTTCCGCATAAACCCTAGTGATCATATCTGACCATGACGTGAAGTCTGAAAGTTCAAACTTCACTGTGATTGGTTGAATCCAGCTGTCACTCACTCAGAGTCTGACAAAGGGTGACCA
The DNA here is from genome assembly GCA_019453435.1 of Rhinogobius similis. Taxonomy (NCBI): domain Eukaryota; kingdom Metazoa; phylum Chordata; class Actinopteri; order Gobiiformes; family Gobiidae; genus Rhinogobius; species Rhinogobius similis. The sequence goes on along the minus strand of CM033633.1, from coordinate 35,111,923 downwards.
ATAGAAGAAGTGGGTGGGGAAAAAGTGTCTGGATTTAAGCAACGGATATATTAAATTAACAGTATAGGGCAGGGATATTCAACGTAATTTTTCCGTGGACCAGATTTTTTGGAGGACCATGGCTTCTGGGCACATGATGTACATACGTTTTACACTATTTTTGCAGTTTTGAGTTTGCACACAATATCCACAACTCTACATTTGTTTCAATGACATTAAAATAACTACTTCTTTATTAGACTGTTATAGAAAAGTAAAATAAATAAATGCTTAACCATCTTTGCTATACAACATTGCCAATCTAGTAGAAAACCAGAATTAAACTCGGGCTAGATAAAAATCAGCTCTGAACCAGGACTAACTCAGAATCAAACCAGGTCTAAACCAAGCCCAAAAAAATATAAACATATCATAAAGTATCAGTGGCGGACCTAGGAATTTGGGGGCCCAAGGCAAAATTAAGTCCAGGCCCTTCCTCATAAGTACTTTTTTGTTGTGTCTCTTGTTTATATGTCTATAAAACAAGAGTTTATAATGCTATTCTGTGGAATATTCAAGTTGTACAAATGTACATTTTGTGCATTTTTTATTTCACTCATAACAAATTATAAAGTAGATATAATCCAGTATGACACACACGGGGGGGTTGTCAGAGGTGATATTTTGATATGCACACAAACTTCCCGTCAGTGGGTGTCTGATGCACAGGTTGCTACACGACCACAAACACACAGCTCATATCTGACTCGTGGCTAAATAAAAACGCGCTTAAATTAGCCCCCACATCTGAGCATGACAGGGAAAATAGTTTGTGCACACGTTAACAGTCTGAAAATACCTGCACCAGCCGCTAAAGATATGGGTTATTTAAGGCAAATGTAGGTAAGGGTTCAGGAGCCACGCCCACGCCCTCTACAGGAGGAAGAGGGGACTGCAGGGTTGCACACTCGGAGGCAATGTGCTCTTTCAGAGCACTGGGGGAGTTTCCAAAGTTTCCAAAGTGTAGCATCACATCATCGCCAAAGGAAAACCTAAAGGCTGCAAAATCCAATCATCATTTTGTTTTGACTCAGCTTTTACTATTTCCATTTATCAAACATTCTGGCAAGGACTGAGTAAACAACAGCTTGTCCTTTGATGGATGGTGAGTTTTTTTTGTTTTGCCATAGGCTTTTAAACATGCTTTTAAGTACTTTAAGTTTGGCATCTAATGTTATAGAAAAAAAAAAAAAAAAATATATATATATATATATATATATATATACGATTAATGATAAATGTGAGTTAAGCTGGTAGTTACAGTGATCGCGATTAGAGGCACAAATGCTCAAAACGAGTCTTAAAACGAGACTTAAAACAGTAGAAGATTCTCTGATAAGTGACATCAAATATCGGAAATGTGTCATCCATTTAGAGTTCAGCAGGAAGTGTTTTTGACAGTCTGAGGGAGAGGATTTTCTAACCAACATTCCTTAAACTAGGGTGAATGAAGATAAATGCAGCTACAGGTATGTTTTTGATGGTGGAACATTGTTAGAACATGGTTAAAAGCTCAAAAAAGTCACAGTAGCATAAAATGTTCCCTTTAAGTTAAAGATGATGATTTGAGTTTTAGCATGCTAATGTTTGTTGGCTTTGCCCAGACAGAAAGTTGTGAAAAGCACTCGAAAACTCACTGTGGTAAATAATTAGGATGCTTGGAATATGTGAAACTGTGAGATTTACCTGCTGTAAACAGCAGAAAATGAACTATGAATGAAATGAATTCTGTTTTTAAACATTCTCAGGACAGTAAAAATGAGGTATTCACTCCGTTAGTGCCCATGCTGCATGAGAAATGAAACGGACAGACTTCCACACTACTGATACAGTGAAGAGTCTGGCTGTGCTGGGTGGTGCAACCTGACTGTCTTGCTGTTGCCTTTGGTGTGATATGATGCTGGGTCTCAGGGGCACAGAAAGCTGAGTCACTTGCTCTCTCGCCTTACAGCGGGTCCGGGGTTCACTTCCTGCACTTTGTGGGGCCTGTCTGTGGGGAGTTTGCAGCTAGTGTTTTGGCCAATTGCCTCTGGTGCTTAGGTTTCCACCTGAATATCTACAATATGATGTGAATGTGTGTGAATATATGATGACATATTATGCTTTTTCAGGTACTGAGTATTGAACCATAATATAAGTAGATCATAAGTTTATATTTTGTTTATTGTAAACTGCAATGTTAATTTAAAACGACTTGGCAATCGAAACGAAATCGAAAGGCCCATTGAGTTCCTGTTCAAAACTGTAGAACTGACAAGCCCAGCCTTTTCATTGACATTTAACTGTTAAATGCAGCAGATTGTCAGTTACATGTTTTTATTTTTGAAAAGTGGATACATGACATTTCAGACATGTGTCACTCTGAATCTTAATTTTTCAAACAATCACAACTAAGTACAGGATGTGAGCGGGGATAGGGGGTATATGAAAACAGGACGTTTCTGAGCACTGGTGCCTCAGTTGCAATGCAGGATTAACTCAAACACGTAGTAATCAATCCAAATACAACTTTGACTAAACTAATGATGAGGAAACACTGTTGTATGAAGATTTAATAGCTAATTAAAGTAGATTTTGCGTAAAACTGTATGTCCCTTTAACAACTGGAGCAGGGACACGGCGCGCTCAAATGCAGTGGTGAATGCACTGAAGAATGTCTATTTGCACTGTACCCCTTTAAAGGCTATGATTCATGGTTTAACTTGATTCACCCACTGACCTGTGTATGATCTGTCATAAGTCATGTGGAGAGGGTCAGGTCCGGTGCAGTCCAGAGCGTAACAGTGAGGCTGACAATGTTTGGGCACAACTGCAGACTTCAGCATGTAGACCTCTACACTGTCAAACTTTGCTGTTGTGAAAGATTGCATAATGTCCAAAATATAAAATACTGACCCACGGGTATTATGAAAGTCAGGAGCAGTGGGCGTGTCAGGGGGTCTGTGCGGTGCTGGTCAGAGCAATGGCGTCTTGAATGCAGGACAATCACGCAAACATGCATGAATCACTCTAAATACTTGGTGAATTCAAATAAGAAAATAAAGCAATTATAGCGTGGTTAAAAGTTGAACAGTGGATTTTGCACAAAATGTCTCTTTTAATATTATGTCACCTGACCTGTGATGAATCTTAGGACTTTATGAATCACATGTTTTATCATTTGTAAACTGCTTTATATTTAATCCACAGTTTATTATTACTAAAGGAGCCTGTGGTCGGGTAAATACTAGTCTATCCTTTCCAGCTTTTGTATTTTCATATTATCATTTTCTACCGAATGTTCCCATTATGAGGTGCAGGTTACTGGAGCTTATCCCAATGACTTTGGACCTTAGGCGGGGTACACCCTGGACAGGGGCCAGCTAGTCGTAGGGTTATCATAAACATAAACCATTTTAAAAAAATTTGCTTGGAAACAGAATCAACCCATGGACAATATTTTTTACTTGCAGCAGCACTTAAAAAGCTGCCAAACTCTGTGGAAAAACATGGACCTGGCAACACTGCACACAAGTGTCCTTATATGAATTATTCACAGACATCCACCACAACTCATGTTCACTGCCAGATCTTATCGTACTTACTCATTTTAGACTGACATAGCAAAACCTCAAAGAGATTTTCATTAGACAGAAAGTACCTGCCCGCTACCGAAAAGTGACTTAGAACCCTTTTAACTATTATGATGTATCCAATAAAGTTAAAGGTATTCAAATATCTATCATCTGTAAGTAGAGATAATAAAGTTTCAAACTCAATTTTGACATGGAATAGACTTGATATACCGATTACCACAATGATAAGATCTGTGTTTAGACAAAAGTAGATATGGTATACCGGTTTCTGATATATTCTCCAAATATCAGCTATTGAACAATATTTTTTCTATTCTGCTTACTAAACAGATTCATGAGTAATAACAGGAATGAGAGAGCAATTATGCTAAAAATGTGTCTGTATGTTTACACAATCATAGCAGAAATGTCCTGGGTCTTCCCCGCGGCCTCCTCCCAGTGGGACATGCCCAGTACACCTCTTCTCTCACTCGTGAACAAGACCCCGAGATACCTGAACTCTTCCACTTGGGGCAAGAACTCTCCACCAACCCAGAGAAAGCAAGCCACCTTCTTCCGGTCGAGATCCAAGGCCTTGGATTTGGAGGTGCTGATTTTCATCCCAGCTGCTTCACACCTCAGTGCATGTTGGAGGTCCTGCTTTGATGGAGCCATCGGGACAAAATTATCTGCAAACAATAAAAATACAAATAGTTTTATACCCTAGACCAGTGGTTCTTAAACTAGGGGTTTAAAAAAAAAATTTGTGGGGTCGCCAAATTTTTTCCAGTCGGGAATTAACGCGCTATTTTGTGAGGTGAAACTATGAAAAAAAATATATATATATACAAATTCAGAGCTGCTGTTTTCGCATTCCTAGGCGCTGTGTGTGCCGCTTAGAGCTTAAATTCTTGTCCCGAGCCGGAGCCGGCCCGAAACCGACCCGTCCGCTCTGCTGTCGGGCTGAGTCGGGCTCGGTCCCGGGGGCAGAGGCGCGCACGTCCGTAACATGCGCTCCACGGTGAAAGAGCGCGGTGTGCAGCCAGTGCTGTGTTCTTTTCCTCCTCATCCTCGAATAAAGGGGTCAAGCCACCTTACTGAAAGAGCGCGGCTCTACACGGAGCGGAGGAGAGAGAAAAAGAGAGCGCAACAGAGGAGAGAGAGAGCAGGAGAAGAGAGAGAGTTAGCGCGGAGTGGAGGAAAAAGTACAGGAGGAGAGAGCACGGATGCCTTCCCAAAAAGCTGAAGAAAGGAGCGAGGGAGAGAGCTCATGTGGGCCGGCGTCAGCGGAGGAACAGGCCCGTCTGGGACAGGAGGCGTCCCGTTGGTGCAGGTAGAACACTAAACACTTGAAGCCCTGTCAGGCGCTTATTCTGCCTATCTGCGGTCCGTGAGCGGGTCTCGTGCGGTTCGTGAGCTCCGTGAACTGGACTCGTGCGGTCCGTGAGCGGGGTTCGTGCGGTCCGTGAGCGGGGTTCGTGCGGTCCGTGAGCGGGGTTCGTGCAGTCCGTGAGCGGGGTTCGTGCGGTCCGTGAGCGGGGCTCGTGCGGTTCGTGAGCTCCGTGAACTGGACTTGTGCGGTCCGTGAGCGGGGTTCGTGCGGTCCATGAGCGGGGTTCGTGCGGTCCGTGAGCGGGGCTCGTGCGGTCCGTGAGCGGGGCTCGTGCGGTTCGTGAGCTCCGTGAACTGGACTCGTGCGGTCCGTGAGCGGGGTTCGTGCGGTCCGTGAACGGGGCTCGTGCGGTCCGTGAGCGGGGCTCGTGCGGTCCGTGAGCGGGGCTCGTGCGGTCCGTGGCGAAGCGCGTCGCGGTCCGTGGCGGGGCTCGTGCGGTCCGTGGCCCGGGGCTCGTGAGCTCCGTGAACTGGACTCGTGCGATCCGTGAGCGGGGTTCGTGCGATCCGTGGCGGGGCTCGTGCGCGTCCGTGGCGGGCTCGTCGCGGTCCGTGGCGGGGCTCGTGCGATCCGTGGCGGGCTCGGCGGTCCGTGAGCGGGGCTCGTGCGGTTCGTGAGCTCCGTGAACTAGACTCGTGCGGTCCGTGAGCGGGGTTCGTGCGGTCCGTGAACGGGGCTCGTGCGGTCCGTGAGCGGGGCTCGTGCGGTCCGTGAGCGGGGCTCGTGCGGTCCGTGAGCGGGGCTCGTGAGCTCCGTGAACTGGACTCGTGCGGTCCGTGAGCGGGGCTCGTTCGTCATTCAAACCCGCTTCAGCGCTTCAGGTCTTCCGCTCCTCACAGCGCCTTTTGCGTGCAGTTTCACTCAGATGATGGAGAAAAGTCCCACCTGAGGCTGGGCCTCATGGCTCCTGTCGGTCCACGCCTTTTACTCTCTCTCTTCACAAAATCACAGAGGGCTCTGGATCACTGCCTTGACGAGAAGCGCTCGACCTCTAACTCATCCTAACTTACTTGTCCTAACTACCTTGTGCTAACTAACTTGTCCCAGACAAGGACCGAGATGTGTCCAATACTAATATTCTCTATAACCTGCGCAGCCTGACCTGCACCTCCAGTATTATGTACATTTCTAAGCATATTATTTCATGTACAATTTTAAGTGTTTTAGTTTATATACATTGTAAGTGTATAGTTGACATTGGAATCTGTCAGATATAAGGCCATCAGTGAAGTGCAAGTGAAAGTTAGTTTTACTGCTGTACAGTGAGGTAAAGAAAATAAAACCCCACAGTACTTTTTTTGTAGGGCATTTGACCCAGTGACCCCTGTATTTTATAGACATAAATACAACATTATTTAGTGTATTATTTAATGTCATAATTATTCAGTGTTTATTTGTTCACTTTGTTCGCTTTGTTCCACTTCTTGTGAAATAAATTCTTGTAGTTCTTACATTGCCAGCTGGTTTTTTGTTGATTTAGTTTGACGGAATGACAAAAACCTTTTGAGGGAGTGTCAATAACTATAGGTCTGCCCAAAATCGGCGTAGGAGTAATGTGGGGTCGCCAGACCTCACAAGATTTTTTTGTGGGGTCCCCAGACAAAAAGTTTAAGAACCACTGCCCTAGACAAACGTTTTGTTATTATTTGTACAAATGTAGAAAGTTCATTGGTGAACTTTACTATTACTAAATATACATCTGTTGTCTTAGTATCAGTATTGGCAAATGTCGGTTATCGGCCACAACAGTAAGACATATATTGGTTATCAGTAACACAAAATAATAGTTATTCTGCCCTCACTAAACGTCTGCATAGTTTGGCAGATAGCTAACAGATTTACAATGAAGACGATGCTGGATGAAATCTTTGTGCCACGTTTATTGCTCCACTGTGTTTAGTTTTCCTATTTGTAAAACTGAAATAAAAAGATAGAGAAAACAATCAGTCTCCCTAGTGCATGTACAAACTACAGACAGTAAGTCACATACAAACTAATGACTAATGGCTAGCACAAGTAGCGGACATGAAAAAAGTCCGCTAGCATATTTAGCATGAATTAGCATATGAAAGAATGTGAACGCGATCTAATTAGCATATGAACAACTTCAAATTTGACACACATTAAGGTATAACATACAATAACAACTTACAGGCATATGCTCCCTTAAGCTCTATAGAAGACATTTTTGCACTTAAAACACGAACTGCAACTTCTGCTCATACTGGCACAGAACAAACATGGCTGCTGCCTCACTTCCGTTACAAAAACAAAATGCAGTAAAGAATGCGCCACTAGAGGGCGTACATAGACTCACAATAGTTCTATGGGACAGCACTAACTGTTCAGGAAAGGTCACATTTATTTCCGTTTGATGTGATAAGAAATTGTACTTAGTAGTTTTCTGACTGCACACTTTTACTTGTACTTGAGTAACAACTTATTTGAAGTGACAGTCTCTTACTTGAATAAAAGTGTTGCATCCTCTTCTCACTGTAAGCAAATCTACAAGTGTCTAAAGCTTTATGTTGACAATGTGAAATCAATGATGAATGAACATTTGTGTTTCTTGCACCGCTCCCTCAGACATTATTCCGTTTGTCTCATTTTTGTCTCTATCCTTTGAAAATACCAGATTTTGAGCAACAGCCTAATTGTTTTTTTTGTTTTTTTTTTTATGCCCTCTCAATTACATTAAACCATATAAAGGACAAAATCCATATGAATTACACAATAGTTAGGAATCGACAATAAACACCTTATAGCATTATTATTTTGTTGAATGAACGTTTAGTCAAAACAATGTGTCAGTTGTGTTCATATTTTCCCTGTATTTTCAATAGTACGTCGCCTATTGATGACATCACAGGGGGATTCTGTATTAGAACTTAGCACTACTTTCTGTCATTTTACACTTTTATTTTTCAAAATATCTAAGCCAAGCATGTACAAACTAAGGCCCGGGGGCCAAATGTGGCCCTCAGATAAATTTTTCCTGGCCCTTAGGCTTCCTGGTGGATTGGCCCACATTGTCCTGAGAAGTACTTTTTACAGCAAATTTAAGATTTTCTATCATTCTAACCTAAATAATTAATATTTTGGTGCAATACAGACCTGATAATAAGGCACTGAGACTGAATGTAGATGTGGTGGTACTTAAAACATCAGATAAATGCAGCTTTTTTGAATGTTTCGCGATTGATTTGTGGCCCTCCGCTTGGTCCATATTTCAATATGTGGCCCTCGATGGAAAAAGTTTGGACACCCCTGATCTAAGCAAACTGCAACTTCAGAGATATAAAACAATAAACCCTAACCGCTTTAAATATTTACCACAAGTGCTATACCAGCAACCTAAGTCACGAGCAGAAAAACATAAGCCTTTATATGCGGTTTATTTTAAAGTTATTTATATTGATTTTTATTGCATGTCTCTGTTCGCCTACTGTTTTTAAATTGTGTAACACTGGAAATTCCCCATTGTGGGACAAATAAAAGTTCTCTTATGTTATATCTTATGTTATATCCAGGCAGTTACTCCAGACAGTACTTTTAAAAATACTTCTTTACTCTTACTTGAGTAATTTCTTTGTACTTTTAATTGAGTAGCATTATTTTCAAGTAACTGTACATTTTTCTGCTACTCTACCCACCTCTGCATACCTCTGACAAGCATAAAAGTTGGCATTGCCTTGACGTTGTATTGTGTAAATTCAGAAACATTGGAGTCATTAAAAATAAAAGCATGACGTGTGCATACTTTCCAGCGCGTCCTGGGCAGGCAGTGTGGGGTCAGTACATGGGATGGCCATGGCGTCTCGGTTTCATCACTCGGGGTGTTCCAAAGGTATGCGTGTACTCGTGTTTGGACTGTCACCTAGCAACCTGTTTATGAGGGGTAATGGAGGCCAACATAGTTCACCTTCATAGTACACACAATGCAGCTTTTAAATCCTGTGTAGAAACAGATGTAGAAGTGTCAATCACAGTCTACTATCTATTAAATAAACAAATGATATGAAACACCAGAGTAAACCATAAGAACCCATTCTGTGTAACAGCCATTTCAGGGGCCTCGAAAGTTCTTTGAACTATTTAGTTCAAAATTGGTGCATGTCATGTGACTTTGGTTTCACACAACATTTCCAAGATGACAGCTTTTCAAACTGGCACCGGGATCAGAATTGACATTTTTTCTAAAAGTGACTTTCTTCTCATCCAAAATGAAGCTGAACCATTTCCGTGTTCTAACAGTTACACCAGAAGTCTCTTGTTACATGTGAGCTGCTGCTTACACATTTCTGTAACAAACTGATGAGAAATGGCTGACACATGTGTAACATGACTGATGATTGACCTGCTATGAATACAAACATTATTTACACTGATACAATTACATTTGATATAAGGAGCTAAATTATACTTTATCTTTCTATAGAATTTGCCTTTTAAAAACATTTATGCTCTCCTTTAGAACATCGATATACATTCTACAACCTTTAACCTCCACTAGGGTCAAATGATATGGGAAAAAAATATTAGAATTGATTTCTTAGGCGAGTTTCATTGCCATAACCTCGTTTAAGGTCAAAAGCAGAAAAAGGTATTTTTAACCTTATAGCTCTGTTTTCTGTGTATTGTATTATTGCTGGAAATGGAAACAAAACAAAAAAAAACAAATGTTTTTTTTTTTAATTATATATTCAGTCCTGTTATCGCAATTTCTGATCTTGCTAAATTATTCTAAGTTGCCATGGTTAACTCAGCCCCTGCGTATGCTCCACCAGGCTGGAGCCCATTTGACCCAGGTCACCACAGCTGTTGTTTTTCTTGCAGATATTGCTAATCAAATATGTCCTTGCTCTTTTGATTGTAATGTCTTCTCTACATGATGTGATACCCAAATCTCCACCTCTGTCTGAGTATAAAATGAGTGTGTTTTGACTGTGATGTACCGTCGATCGGGGAGAGATTGCTCTGAGTCGTCATTCGCTTTTGGTACCAGTGAATAAATCATTCTTTTTGATCAGACTCATTCTCTCTGCGTTTTTATTGTTTAACTTCCACAACAGCAATTCTCCTGTAACAATCCTCTATGAGAGGCTGGTGTGGCCTGGTGTGAGTGTCTTTGGCTCACTCAGTCTGACACTGGTTCACACCTGGTGCTGGGTTTAGTTTCACACTCTTCAGACACAGCATTTTGTCAAGTTTACAGCATAATTTCTATTCAATGTCTATAGTAAATTGATATATATGCTTTAAAAAGCTGTCTAATATGATGCATTTTCATTTATTCTTTTTAATTTCACCCCATGTCAAATCTGATAAAACAGATCAGATAAAAAAAATACTATAGGAAACAATATTATTTATGAAAATCCAAAAAATCAAGCATATTTTTGTAATTTATGTACATATTATTGCTGTTCTTTTTTTCCCCCTCTCTCTCTCTGTAATGTAAACCATGGTTGTCTTAAATGTGTGTACTGTGGGACCAGGATGGGGCATGCTCACTGTGTAATTGTTTGGTTTTTTAATTAAAAAATAAAAAAAAATAAACAAAACTTACAGACACTACAGACACTAGGGGGTGGAATTCTAAAAAAAATTGCCAGACGTGTTATTTGGGGTCAATTTAGTCTGAGTTTTGCCCCCATATTTTTTTCCGGCTTCATAAGGGTTAAACCAGACTTTGACAAAATCATGTTGATTTTTCACATTTTCTGATATTCTGAGGTTCCACTTCACGTTTGCCTCCATTTATTCGGTTTTGTTCACACATGTTAAAGGGGAAAGTTGATAGTAAAACTTCACTAGATACTTCACTAGACCAAAAGTAATCACTATGTTGTGTGTGTCACCATAATCCCTCCTTGTTAATATTCTCAACAGGCGGTGCTAATGGTTTAACATGTTATAATCATTTAACTCACTAGACCAGTGGGGGACCCCAGTGGGGGCCGCGAAATGATTTCCAGGGGTCTCCAGATGATGGGGAAAAATGTATATCATAGTCTTAAACAAGGCTTGACACCCTTCAAATGCAGTGGTAAATGTAGTTGGCCAATCAAAGTCATTTTCTGGGTCTGTATTCTCAAAATAAAATCATTAACATTAGATATAAGGCTAATTTATAACTTTGCATGTCGCCTATTTTTTGTGTTTGGGGGTCGCGAATGTGAACAATAGTTCACATTAAAAGTTTGAGTACCACTGTTTAGATTCTGTTTAGATGTGCATTCGACTGAAAGATCTATCTGCACTCTTCTCTTTTAAAGCGCTTTATTTTAAAATTATTCTGTGTGTCTTTTTGTGTTTTGTGATAACTTTTTCTGTTATGTAAAGCACTTTGAATTGCCCTGTGTACGAATTGTGCTCTACCAATAAACTTGCCTTGCCTTGCCACTGCACTAGACCATTTGACCCACAGCAGGCGGGACATTGGTCTGTGCTCAGGGCTCTGCACTGGCCCCTGTGGCTCAGACAGTAGACTTTAGAGCAGCTCTGCTTATGTTCAAGTCTCTCCAAAGCAACAAAATACATGTTAGGGCCATATGAACCATCTCAGACTCTGAGGACCTCAGAGATGGGCCTCCTGCTCAGGACTAAACATGGAGAATCAGCATTTCAGTTTTATGCAGCTAAAAACTAGAATAGTCTTGCTGAAGATGTGAGACAGGCCTCCATTCTGACAATGTTTACATCCACAGTTTTGTTCAGATGTTCAGATCTTTAATGATTCTGTATGTTTTGATGATTTTTAATGCATTTTTTCCTGTTTTGTAAAGCACTTTGAAATGCCTTGTGTACAATTGAGCTCTACAAATAAACTTACCGCGCCTTGCCTTGTGAGCACTTGGAATAGAACTAAAGTAAACTTAACAGAGCGCAAAGAGAAAACTGATGAATAGTATGGATCCGCAGACCTGGAGGCTTCACTTTTTGACTTTAGTTTTTGGTTAGTGATGTCAGATTTTGGTTAGTGCTTTAGTTTTTGGTTAGGGCTTTAGTTTTTGTGAGTGACTACAGGGTGCAACCTGGTGAAGGCCTGACTGAGCTGAAACGCGTTGGTGTGTTTTTAATTAAATGAGCCATGATTAAATAAAGGTTGTTTAACTTCAACCTGTCGGGGTGCCTTTGTTTTTGCGTCTGCTATTATTACATCCTTAGCAGACAAAATCTTTACTTTAGTAACAAACTTTCCACCTTCAAAGATCACCTGATTATTTCCTATTTTAAAACAACTTGCTCCCCAACATTATTTTAGAATAAAATACTGCTTAAAGAAAGTAGCATGAAGCCCATGTGCTTACTGCTTAAAAAGGCCTTTACCTGTAGACAGAGACCAAGAGCAAGTGTTTCTCTTTCTCAGTTTGTATTCAGGCCAGGGCTCATGTTCAGCTCCTCCAGACCACAGACTCTGAGCTGCAGAGGCCGCACTAGCTGTGATCCATGATGGCGCAGGTGAAGCTGGGCTTTATGTAGTGACTGTTCAGGGGGAGCAGAGGTTTAATCATATTTTTTTACTTCAAATTGCAGACTTACAGCAATACAGATACATTGTATTATTTTTATCACAGCATAATAAGCAGTTCACAATGCTGTGTGTGTGTAGTTTTGCTAATTTATATATTTTGTTTGTTTTTGTGCTAACCCTAACCCTAACCCTAACCCATATTTCTTATAGTTTTTTTGGTCATTTGTTTAGTCTACTCCGTTGTCTTAGCAACCTTTTTTTGTATTTGGTTTAGTCCATAGGGCACCTGGGGCTGAAACGTGGCCAGTGCTGGAGGGTCAGATGTGCTCCTGGGTGGGCCTGTGTTGTTTTTTTAATTTTATTTACTGGGTGAATGGTTCCTTGATGTAAAGCGCTTTGAGTGCCTCGAAGGTGGAAGCGATATATAATTATGTGACCATTTATTCAGTGCATTTGTTTTTCCTTCAAATTTTAACTGCATTTGCTACGTTCCTACATAGTATTTCTTCCTATTTAACAGTATCAATAACACAAAGCAAAGGAGCGGGGATTGAACCATCAAACCTCCAGTTATGGGGCGACCCCCTCACCTTGAACCCTCCTATGCCAAGAGTAGAAAGCCAGGTGTACTATGTAGGACTATGTGACGAGCTGCAGTTCTCAGCTTAAATCTACTTTATCAATTACAATCTAGTAACAGGTTACACTGTGTGAGTATATATATATATATATATATATATATATATATATATATGCTTGCTATAACTGTTTCCACTTTTTACAAATCCTACATAGTAATCCTTGCTTTCTCTGTTTGTTTAAACACACATCTGCTACTAGAAAAATGTAAATGTAAACAAAATCACTACTAAAGAGTGAAAACAATGTACAAGAGATAAAATGGGCAGAGCTGTAGGTGGTAAATGCTGCCCATTTGGTGTCGCCAAGCCCCGAGTTTCAAAGACTGAACTCAGTCATCGTCTGACTCAGGGTCTTGGAGCAGGTGGGGGTAGTAGAAGCTGTGCTTGAAGGAAGGAAAAGGAACCTCCCCAAACTCACCTGCGCCAGGAGGCCACTGGTCCAGAGCCACTACAACATTTGACAACAGTAACAATTAATGACACAAATCTGCTCTTGTTTTGTCCATGTTAGAAGGAGTAACTTCTACACACAAGTCTACACATTTAAAGAGCTACTGGCAGCACAGCAGTCTACAGGTGTAGTACCCAGGGATAGAAAGTAACTCATTACAAATACTATTTCATTTCACACATTCCAATAAAATATAGGTCAAAAATGCAACTTAAAGCGATCAAACAGAACTACTTACGATAGTACTTTGAGTAGAATTTTTCATATGTACATTTTACTTTTACTGTATCATTTCGGCAGAAGTTATTTACTTATACTTGTAAGTGAGTACATTATTAGCCATGTAACTACGTATATGCTATGTGTGTGTTATCAGTATGAAATGTACATTTATAAAAGTCTCCAATTTGAATTTTTGGCTGGGTGCCATCTATTCTGCAAAAATGACCCCGAAAAGTAGATGAATGTTGATACCCATTCAAACTAAAATGCTGCAGTTTTCCAGAAAATGCTGTGATAACTTTTTACTTTGAACCCCTGCTGATAGATTTATCCCGTTTTCAGCAGGTATTACTCATGTCACAAAATAAATCGTCATCTTAAGTCTATTTATTGTTGTCCATATGTATCTGATGCTGACGATCACCTGAACGATCTAAAAACAAAGGTCTCCAACACACACAGAATTTTACATATAATTCGTATCACATAGAAACAGTATGTCACTTTTACCACAAGGCAGAGGAATATGACACTGGATTCATGATACTGTGCAGTGAGTGGTGCGGCTGCAGCCTGTCGAGCATTTCCATGAAAGGGATTCTTATCAGAGAATCCTCCCTGTGTAGCGGGGGGAGCGGACGGGGCTGCGGCTGCTGATCCAGGACCACAACAGAGACAGACTTGAAACCCACGAAATACATTTTCCTTACCAACAAAATCTATGCTGTAGGAGATATTAGTTGCCATAAGTTTTACATGTTTAAGGTATATTTGGTATATTTTAGGATTTAGAATACCTTATAATTCACACACTTTTAAGTGTCTTGGTCTGAAACAGTGTTTAACTCTGGCTCTTGTGAATGATCAAACCTTCAGCTGCAGGAGCCATGAGTCCAAGTATCTGCAGCTTTAGCTCCAGTGCTGTTTGTTTGTGTCTGTGAGCAAAGTATTACAGCAGCACTTTGTCGTGTTATTGAAGAGAGAAAGTGGGAGTGTCAGATGCCCTCCCCGTGTGTGATTCTCCTGCTCACAGATACTTCTCACACACTGCTGTGACTCTTTGGAAACGCAGCTGGTGCTGGTGGCTTTAGTTTGATCAGACAGACGTGTGTTTGCATGTTCTCTTCATAACACGATGTGGTGAAGCCTAACTTTACTTGGAGAGCAAATTAGCACCAAACAATTGATATGTACGGTCTATGATATAAACACAATGTAATTGAAAGTTTAGTTTATGTTTAACACAGAAAGGACATATTTCATGGTTCAACATAAAGGTAAAGTTTGTCACACAGTAATAAATTAAGGTAATGGTAATTCAGAAGAAGAATAAATATGGTAAAATATGAAACAACTGTAAGATCTAATCATATTGTATTTGTATTTTTGTAGCTCTTACTGTGTGTTCACTTATAAGGCATTCACAAAAGTTGTGAACCATCTTTTGCGGTGTAGGAATCAGAAACTACATCAAACGCCGCGGCAGGCTAAGATGCAGGGGTTTAAACACTGAAGACGCGTCACGCAGAACAATTGTACATGACAGGACATTTTATTGCTCCAGGATGTCAAAACAGGGAAATTGGCACTTACTTCATGCGATGACACATAGGCCAAGCAAACCTCTCACATACAAACCTTACTGGTCAAGATGGAACAGACAATCGAGACGAAACAGGACGGGACGGTCAACAGAGAGTTTCTCCCCACGCTCACCCTGCCGCCATCATCAGCCACACCCACAGCACAGGTGAGCGCGCGCCCAAATAGACTTTACCCACCCCAAACACCACAATACCCCCCACCCAAACACCACAGCACCCCCCCAAACACCACAGTGCCACCCCCAAACACCACAGTGCCACCCCCAAACACCACAGCACCCCCCCAGACACCGCAGCACCCCCCCAAACACCACAATACCCCCCCCCCAAACACCACAGCACCCCCCCAAACACCACAGTGCCACCCCCAAACACCACAGCACCCCCCCAGACACCGCAGCACCCCCCCAAACACCACAATACCCCCCCCCCCACACACCACAGCACCCCCCCAAACACCACAGTGCCACCCCCAAACACCACAGCACCCCCCCCAGACACCGCAGCACCCCCCCAAACACCACAATACCCCCCACCCAAACACCACAGCACCCCCCCAAACACCACAGCACCCCCCCAAACACCACAGCACCCCCCCAAACACCACAGCACCCTCAAACACCACAGCACCTCCCAAACACCACAATACCCCCACCCAAACACCACAGCACCCCCACACACCACAGCACCCCCCAAAACACCACAGCACCCCCCCCCCCCAAACACCACAATACCCCCCACCCAAACACCACAGCACCCCCCCAGACACCACAGCACCCCCCCCCCCCCCCAAACACCACAATACCCCCCACCCATACACCACAGTGCCACCCCAAACACCACAGCACCCCCAGACACCGCAGCACCCCCCCAAACACCACAATACCCCCCCAAACACCACAGCACCCCCATACACCACAGTGCCACCCCCAAACACCACAGCACCCCCAGACACTGCAGCACCCCCAAACACCACAATACTCTCACCCAAACACCACAGCACCCCCCCAAACACCACAGCACCCCCCCAAACACCACAATACCCCCCACCCAAACACCACAGCACCCCCCAAACACCACAGCACTCCCCCAAACACCACAGCACTCCCCAAACACCACACAATACCCCCACCCAAACACCACAGCACCCCCCAGACACCACAGCACCCCCCAAACACCACAATACCCCCCACCCTAACACCACAGAACCCCTCCAAACACTACAGCACCCCCAAACACCACAGCACCCCCAAACACCACAATACCCCCCACCCCAACACCACAGCACCCCCCCAGACACCACAGCACCCCCCCCCCAAACACCACAATACCCCCCACCCAAACACCACAGAACCCCTCCAAACACCACAGCACCCCCCCAAACACCACAGCACCCCCCCAAACACCACAATACCCCCCCCCCAAACACCACAGCACCCCCCCAAACACCACAGCACCCCCAAACACCACAGCACCCCCCAAACACCACAATGTGCCCCCACCCAAACACCACAGCACCCCCCCAAACACCACAGCACCCCCCCAGACACCGCAGCACCCCCCCAAACACCACAATACCCCCCACCCAAACACCACAGCACCCCCCCAAACACCACAGCACCCCCCCAAACACCACAGCACCCCCCCCAGACACCGCAGTGCCGCCCCCAGACACCGCAGCCCCCCCCCCCCCAGACACCGCAGCGCCAACACCACAGTCCTCCCAAACACCACAGTGCCCCTCAAACACCACAGTGCCCCCAAACACCACAGCGCTCTAAACACCACAGTGCCGCCCCCACACACCACAGTGCCCCCAAACACCACAGTGCCCCCAAACACCACAACGCCCCCAAACACCACAGTCCCCTCCCAAACACCACAGTGCCCAAACACCACAGTGCCCCCAAACACCACAGTGCCTCTAAACACCACAGTGCCCCCCAAACACCACAACGCCCCCCCAAACACCACAGTACCCCCAAACACCACAGCGCCCCAAACACCACAGTGCCGCAAACACCACAGTGCCCCCCAAACACCACAGTGCCCCCAAACACCACAGTGCCCCCAAACACCACAACGCCCCAAACACCACAGTACCCTCCCAAACACCACAGCCCCAAACACCACAGTGCTCCCAAACACCACAGTGCCCAAACACCACATCGCCCTCCCAAACACCACAGTACCCCCCTCCCAAACACCACAGTACCCCCCTCCCAAACACCACAGCCCAAACACCACAGTGCGCCCCAAACACCACAGTGCCACCCCCAAACACCACAGTGCCCCCCCAAACACCACAGTGCTCCCCCAAACAGCACAGTGCCCCCCCCAAACACCACAGTGCCCCCCCAAACACCACAGTGCCCCCCCAAACACCACAGTGCCCCCCCAAACACCACAGCGCCCCCAAACACCACAGTGCCCCCCCCAAACACCACAGTGCTCCCCCAAACACCACAGCGCCGCCCCCAGACACCACAGCGCGCCCCCCCCCAGACACCGCAGCGCCAACACCACAGTGCCCCCTCTAACACCACAGTGCCCCCAAACACCACACTGCCCCCCCAAACACCACAGTGCCCCCCAAACACCACAGCGCCCCCCCAAACACCACAGTACCCCCCTCCCAAACACCACAGCGCCCCCCCCTCAAACACCACAGCGCCGCCCCCAGACACCACAGCGCCCCCAGACACCATGGCGCCAACACCACAGTGCCTCCCAACACCACAGCGCCCCCAAACACCACAGTGCCCCCCCCAAACACCACAGTGCCCCCCCCAAACACCACAGCGCCGCCCCCAGACACCACAGCGCCCCCAAACACCACAGCGCCCCCAAACACCACAGCACCCCCCCCTCAAACACCACAGCGCCTCCCCCCTCAAACACCACCGCACCCCCCCCCCTCAAACACCACAGCACCCCCCCCCCAAACACCACAGCGCCTCCCCCCTCAAACACCACAGCGCCAACACCACTGTGCCCCCCCTGACACCACAGCACCCCCCCCCCCTCAAACACCACAGCGCCTCCCCCCTCAAACACCACAGTGCCTCCCAAACACCACAGCGCCAACACCACAGTGCCCCCTCAAACACCACAGTGCCCCCCCCAAACACCACAGCGCCAACACCACAGTGCCCCCCTCAAACACCACAGTGCCCCCCCATACACCACAGCACCCCCCCCCCCTCAAACACCACAGCGCCTCCCCCCTCAAACACCACAGTGCCCCCCCCCAAACACCACAGCGCCAACACCACAGTGCCCCCCTCAAACACCACAGTGCCCCCCCCAAACACCACCGCGCCAAACACCACAGTGCCCCCCTCAAACACCACAGTGCCCCCCCCAAACACCACAGCGCCCCCCCCAAACACCACAGCACCCCGTGCTCGTACCCAGGCGTTTGCACATTCAAACATTCACAAACACACAGGAAGAAACCACAAAACCCTTCTATGGCTCCTACACCATCAGTTTGAGAGACCATCATTTCAACCGGAGATGCTATCATGGGCAAGAACTAAAACAACGAACTGAACTGCAACAGCGTGCACTTAATATTACCAAAAATGAAAAAAAAAAAGGACCTTCTGTTGAAGCCAGGCTTCCAGTCACTGCCGTCGATGAATGCTGCAGCAAAGCCCTGAAGTTTAATCTATGACTCAAACTTTTACGTTTTATACATATTGTGTGTGAATAATAAGTTAACGTCACGCTTGATTCCGTATTTGTAAAACTAAGTCATAAAAGATGTCAAGTTTATCTAGGTTTTCTGTATGAATTCCCAAACTTGAAGAGAGTGGGCTCCAGTGCTAATGACTGGAGTCTTAAATTGCTTTTATTTTGCTTCTTTAGGGCAGTTGAGGGGTGACTCACGCAGTGGTGGAAAGAAACAAAGTACAAAAGTAAAAGTACTGTACTTGTACTTTACTTATACATTATGATATGATACATTATTATGTTACAGTCGATACTTTTACTTCTCTATATTTCAGAGCATTTCTACTGCCCTACATTTTTGAACTGGACTGAAAAGTAAAAGTATATTTTCAAAAGGTTTTAAACCTGTTGAAAAGACTGAGGGCTTTATCTTTTAGCACATTTATGGCACCATTTTGTTTTTCCTAGTTCCCTTTGACCAAAGAAAATAATATTAATAATAATAGTAATAATAATAATACATTTTATTTGTAAGCGCTTTTCAAAACACCCAGGGACCCTATACATGACAACAAGATAAAACAGACAATACAGAACTGGATGATGAAAAATGCAAATAGCCTCAATAGAGAAAAATAACCTGGAAAGTTGCCTATAATGATCAAAACGAAAAGAAAAAAGATTACAATTTGATGCTTTAATAGTTATCCAAACCCAAAATAATTACTTTTACTGCTGCTTCACTGCTGTTTCACCTTTGTGATCAAACATTTAATCACAAAGGTGACCTGGTCCTCATTTCACTTCCCGGGCTGGTCTGTGCCGCCCGGACAGACCAGCCCACTGTGGTCTTCTACTTGGGATGTTTTATAGAAAATATAAAAAATGCAGAGTGACAATTTACTGAGTGTGACAACGTGCCACGGTCTTCCCAATATCTTTACTGCCATGACGAGAGACCAACAAAAGAAAATGGAGTTTTCGCTTGCACATAGCCAAGTCTAAAAACAACACAATCCAGGCCTAAGGGCTTACCAAGCACCAGTGAGGAGGCACCCTTCTACGAGCCCACAGAGCCACAGCACTACAGGCTCTGTGCTGTGACTGTGCCATGTATAATCCTGCGTGGAAAAACACAGCACTAGAGGGCAGTATCACCCCACTTACAGCCCGAAGCCAAAACATGAAGAGGAGCAACAGAAAGCAAAGATTCTTTCTGACAGGGGGAGATCACAACCTTATTGTACAAAGAAATCTATGTTGATAAAACAAGAATATGATGGGGATATCGTGATACTTGTAATACTTTATTATCTTCCAAATGTATTTATTTACTTGCGTTTCATTTAACAAAGTTTTATTTTACTTTTCTTAAGTTGTGTGAATTTGACCAGAAATACAAAAGAAAAATCAGTGCAAAATTTGCATGCAATAGTGCTTGGGATTGTTTCATCTCGTAGGAGCTTTTAAGATACAGTGTGTGATTTTAACTGACTGTAGCACTTTGACATTTGTGTTTAAAAGTGGAATGTGAAATCCATTTTTGTTTTAAAGTAACACTGTCTAACTTTCTGAAAGTGGAATGTGAATTGAATTTATGAATTTATTTCAAATATGCAAACATAATGTCACAAATGAAAGAACACAAACAAGATTTAACTTTACGTATCAACTTAAAATGTTCAGTTTCCTGTTATTTGTCATATTCAATACATCAACAGAAAATATATCCAGCTTAATACTTTCCCTTATTTTCTAAGTTCATAAATATAATTTCTGTACATTTCTTTTTAAATTTCACCATGCTGGAACAATGAATCAAATTTAGACTCAAGTAATTCCATAATTTAACACCAGAGACAGAGACACAGAAGCTTTTCATTGTTGAAACGTATTTCTTGACATTTCCTCTGAGATTGTAGATGTTGTGACATTGATAAAAATTGTTTTATGTAAATTAATTGGTAAACAATTTTGGTGAACTATGCATAATTTGAGCAGTTTGATATTCTACTAAGTCCTTGAATTTTAGTATTTTTTATTTCAATAACAATGTGATAGTTATCATTCGTATGGCCTTCTTGTGTAACAGTGTAATTGGTGAAATTGAACTTTTATAATTGTTTGTTATTTCTTCTACTGTATCAGTTATTGCCAAAGATATTGATCATTTTTCCTGAAACCATATATTATCTGTGATTATATTATATTTTTGACTAAATTATTCCAGTCTTGTATCAAACAATTGTTTTATTAAAGTTAAAAGTCACCTGCATAATTCCATGAAAATAGCCTTGAAAATAAGAAGGAAGATTCTGTGAGGAGATACGTAGTACGTCTGTGGAATATTATAGCGCAGAAGGAGGAGGCTCCTTCTCATTCAGGCCAAGTATGAATGGCGTATGAAGGTTTTTGGAGATACAAGCACACTCACAGTATGGACGCGTTTTTTTTTTGTTTAAAAAAAAAAAACATTTTAGAGCAATTAAAACACTAATTACCACCTAAAACCACATTTGCTCCTCTGAGTACCACCAGATCTAAACCAGGTCTAAAACAGACTATTCTGAGTCTAAACAATGGCTAAAGAGGTCTAAAATATGACTGTGCACTTGCTTTACTGGTTCTAAACAAATCAAATCAAAAATACTTTATCTTCAGCAAATTTTTGAATTTTGAATCCGTGTACCACCTGAAGCCGCCAGTGGTATACATACTAGCACCACAGTTTGAGAACCACCACTTTAGACTTTTTTTTTCCTTTTTGCTAAAAGTTACATGGCGGGCAGTTTAACTTTATCTCTTTATTTTGTTTTGGATAATGTTATTCTATGGAAATTTGGTCTGGTCGCAAACAAATATTTTTGATGTTACTGTGTTCTATACTGTGTTCTATTCTGTTTCTGAAATACACGCATTTACTCTCTTATGTATGTATTGATCTATTTGTTATTACTTAATGTATAATTGCAGAATTTATCTTTCATTTGTTCCCCCCAAACGGAAATCTAAAACCGACCACCCTTTCTCATTGGCTCAGAGCTTGTCACATGACCGGGCTAACGCTAGCTTGAGTACAGGCTCGTGCTTGTTATCTCCTCTGGTAAACAGTCTCCGATGTAGCAGCAGCGAAAGGGGAGTCCACTCTTTTCTGCTCTGTGCGTGTTCTTCAAGCTTTTAGTCCGGTCCTGCGGCTGAAATCTGCGCGTTTGGTCCCGGCAAACTGGGGGAAAAAACATCTACAACCGGACGCGACGGATCGGGCAGCGAAAAAAATCATAAAGGGGGAAAACGTGGACTACTGTAACCGAAAAGGGAGCTCCAATGCGGACAGACTGGTAAGGTAAGTCATCCGCAGATCGATATCATTCACCTATTGATCCGGGGCTGGTTTGTCTGCGTTGCGTGGAGGTTGATAAAGCCACGAGTGTAAAAAATGTAGGTCATTGTGTCTGTGGGCCGAGCCGAACCGCGCCGAGTCGAGCCGAGCGCAGCCGAAGGGAGTGTGCTGCATTCAGGGCCGCAGAGAAACTGAGGCTGGCTCCAAGCACCGAAGCATCATCAGACCATCCGGATCAATACGGATGGAACCAGGGTTAGATTTTAGGAAATGCTGCTCCGTGTTGACACTAGTCTTGGTTTAGTTCGGCTAAAGTCCTGGTTTAATCTGCCGTTGGTCTTGTTTGGTTTAGATCTATTTTACTTTACACATTTTTTAAAAGTTCGTGCTTGGGCTGCAGTATATCTCAAAAGTATCGATATCGCAACAAACTAAATATATTGTAGTGACAGCAAAGTCGTCATCGGATCGAATTGTTCTGTTTTAAAGTGAAAACACAGAAAAGGGAAATGAATGAATACAATCAAGTTTTTTCAAACTAAATTATCCTCAGTTTTGTATTTGTTTTTGTTGTTTTTCTTTTTTAAAATATACTGTATAACGGACAGTATTGCATCAAAAATAGGGCTGCAACAATTAGTAGAGTCATCGAGACTACAAGACTCTAAAACACAAAATTACAGAATTTTATAACAGTGACATTATGAAAGAAAAATGGCAAAAAAAAACAACAGACCATTTCTGATTTTCCTCAATTATTCACTTTATTCATAAATATTCTAGAACATTATTTGGTTAAAAATGTCACTTTATTCTAAGTCTCAATCTACGATAGAAATAATTGCTGACTAGTTGACTACTGAAATAATCGTTAGTCTCAGTCTTACACAAAAAGTGTATTTAAATATCGCAGTAATATCGATATCACAGATCTTAATAGCCATATCGTAATCATTTCCAGTACTGTGCAATCCTAGTTTGTAAACAACAACATGCTGAAATGGAGGCAAAAGTGAAGTGGAACATACTGACCCAACAATCGTTTTTCGTTTCATTTCATTTCATTTACATACTTTACCACACATTTTACTTTTGTGAGAGTCAAATATAATTTTGAGGTGCTTTTTTCCATGCTTTTGTAATAGAACAGCAAACCGGCTGGCATCTCTAACCCTGGAAATTCAAAATTGTTGCTCATTTTTTGTTATAAAGACATATTAGTATTTTGGTATGGTCTCGGTTGATGTTTGAAAATGTGTTATGTCCATTTTGCTTCCATTCCGGAATTCAAAAGGGTCTGATGCAGATTATACAGGTCTGGGTTAAATTTTCTACAGATCTACAGCAGGTTTAGTCCATATTAGGGCCACCGTCGACTAATGAATTTCTTGGTTGACTAAAGACATGCCCTGTGCATCAATTAGTCGGCTATCAGTAATTTGACCTTGTATCTGTTCTCAGTGCAGTGCAATGACAAGACCACAAATCTACAGGAGATCACAAGAAAACTCACAATTCACACCCAAATCTCAAGTCCACATTGTAAATATTAAAGGACAAATTTGATGCAATATTGACTTTTTTGAGCTTTTAACCCTGTTCTAACATTGTTCCGTCATCGAAACATTCCTGAAGGAACTCAAGAGCGTGTTTAAATGCCAAAAACAATACAAATAACGCGTAATATTTGTCCTTTACTGTCCTTTCACCACATGCTAAACGCTTTAATGTGTTCTATTGAGTGTCTGTGCCTGAAAAAAGGTCTGATGGCTGGAGCTTAACCTAAGCTAAACGCAACAATTCAATTTTTTAATTTCAAACTCGATACCATACTTTTAAATATACTACATTCTCAATACTGATTTGGATGCCACGTGGATTATTACAAATGCTCTTTTTTTAGGTCAAGGTTTTAGATCTGATACCATACACTATTATCACGATATTGCGATACTTGCGATAATCGATATTCTACTCATGATATTCTGCAATTTATCACTATTTTTTAAAGAACCCAAAACTTTTTCGCAGTGTTTTTTCTCTGTTAAACCAATACGTGCACAATCTTAATCATCAAAATGTGTCAAATGTTTCGTGTAAACAAGTTTCCGTTCTCTAAAGAAGCAACAAAATTATAGCTCTGTCACAAAATAATTCTGTAACTTATACTAAAAACTCTTGGCGATGTATTGATGCAGCAGACTACAATATCGGTGCTGTATCACGATTTATTGATAAAAAAAAAATCAACACTAAATAATTGGACCTTCTATATTAAACATTATGGTATTCTGCTAGTTTTGATAATTGTCCTTAAACTGTTCACGAAATGTCCCGTTTATGTGACTTTTTTTTTTGTAGCGATACTTCTAGATTCAATACTAGATGATTATTGATTAGTATCTGATTTTCGATACTTGACATACACTCTTTGTTCAGGGCTGGGCAGTGTTATTCGGAACCGATCGAAAGGGTCCTGGAACCAAAAGAATAACGTTCTTTGGGTTCCTTGGCTTTAAATATCCTCGTCAAAGAGTGAACACCGTGCAGACCGTGTACACGACTGCTCCCTGCACAAACCACAGTGGGTACGTTAGTCGTCCAGGTTCAAACAAAGCGCAGTGTTTCATCTTACGGTAACAGAAAGATGAAGAAACAGCAGGTCCAGAGTCAGAAAATACAGTCTGCAGTACTTTGTGTCTAAAGTCTGCGTGTTGTGCAGTGTCCTTGAGAAAGTGAAACCAAACAGATAATACGATCCAAACTTGGCCATAATCACTGCTTGGTCCAGGTCTGAGCGTAATCTCACAGTAAATGTGGTGTGGTTCAAACCCAGCGTGGATCGTCTGCCTAAAGATGTGGCTGGAGTTCATGTTAAGTTGTAGGGAAAATGAAAATATTCTCAAATTTTTGCCATAATCCTCCTTTTCACTCAGGTAAACGCAGGATAAAAGCGTCAAAAGCACTCGCAGCGCTGCTTTTGATACAAAATGCAGAATACAGAGAAACGTTGGTTTTGAGTTATACCTGAAGAGACGTCATGTGTTTTAATATATGATTTAACACGGTTCTAACGTGCTTTTTGTTGTTTGGCCATTTATTTACACTCTTAAAAACATGCAGGCACCAGGAACCGGTACCAACAGGCAGGTATCGTTAAAGTACTAGTATCGAAAAAAAATCTAACAGCACCCAGCCCTATTTTTGTCTCACACAAAGTTTCCAGGTTTGAGCCCAGTGTAGTCCTGATGAGACTGGTTTGGTCCTGTTCTAGTCCACATTTGGCCCCTGGTTTCGTCCCAGTTCTGATGTGGTGTAAGTGTGAACCGGAGGCGACGGTGTGAACCCTTAACTCCGTGGTTCTCATACTTTTCACACCAACTACCACCTGAGAAAATATTTAGCTTTCCGAGCACCACCTTTAAGATTAGATCTTAGTTTAGATCTAAACTAAATCTATAACAGGACTAGGTCTAAACTGGGACAAAGTTAAAGCTGTCGGCCAGTGTTTCCCAACCAGGGGCACGGGGACCCTTGGGCGTACATGAGCAATTACCAGGGGGTACTCAGAATTGCTTCGGGTTTTAAAAGAAAATTAAATGTACTTTTATCTGAAGAAAACATGTTAATTGTACATTTTGCATCTTTTTCAGTATCTTGGACCATAAGAATGATTTAAAATAAAAATAGAATGGCAATAATTGTGTTTAGTTTAGTTTAGGGGGTCCTCGAGACAAAAAAGGTTAGGGAACCACTGCTGTAGGCTACCCGTAAATAAGGATTAGTACAAAAGAGGACAAAAAAAAAAGTACAATTGTCTCTGGACTGGTTTAGTCTTGGTTTGAGTGAGCCCTGTTTAGTCCTGATGTAAGGTCAGTTTGGTCCAGTTCTAGTTCTTGTATAGTTTTGGTCTAGTCCATATTTGTGAATGAAGTGTATTATGGATTAAAATCAGCAATAATCTGTTCTTATTTTGACATTTTGATTTAATAATGTCACTGTGTTTGTTATGAAAGATGTTTTGACATGTATTTTAGAGTCTGTTTAGTCCCGTTAATGATTACGATGATCAATGATTATGTAGATTATTTTTATAGTCAGCTAGTCCGGCTTAGTCAATGAATGATTCTAGCTGTAGTTTGGTGTGACCTCTAATGGTACCACCAGCCTGTCCAGGGACCACAGATGGTAACCAGCCTGCAGCTACAAGCTTGCATATTTACGTATGGATATGTTCATTTTTAGGCATAGTCCCTTTGATAAAAAAAAATGAATAAAATGAAAAAAAATGTCACGCTACACTTGTCCAATAAAGCCTATTGGTGGAAAAATCCAGTTTAGACACAAATAGGAAATAAATTAAACTGTTAGCAATGGAAATAAATCTTTAATAAGTAATGATAAAAATGCAATGAATAGGTCTGTCACGATAATTACTATATCAAGTTCTATATTATTTAATTAATAATACTATACTATAAATATGTTCAATATATGATAGAAAGAACAATATATTTGGATCTCATTATTGATCGTGGATGTTTTCTTTGCATTTTGTGGAACTTTTTATTTGTATTTCAATAAGATTAGAGCTGTAGAGACTCATTATCGACACCAGCTAACTACAAAAGTGTTTTATTGTGCTATTTAGTTATTGCAGCTCAGTTTTTTAAAGGGCACATATTCTGTTGCAGTGACTTATTTAAGCTTTTAACCACGGTCTAACAATGTTCCATCATCAAAAACAAACCTGGAGTTGCATTCAGCTGGGAATTTTACAGCTGTCAGTGGCATAAAGGAGTTTCAATATTATCGTTTATTGTGATATTTTCTGTACCAATATATCGCTCTTCAAAATGTGTTGTGGTGACAGGCCTAGTAATGAGCTTCTTGTTTGAAAGACTGCTGACTTTGGTTAAACTGATCATCCACAATGTTTTTATGTTTGTTTGTTTTTTTTGCCTAGCTCTAGTCAGTTAGGTCCCAATTTGATGTAAAAGTGCCCTGAAAGAAATACCCTCGTACCATCATTGAACGCAACACATTTTGAGAAACATTCAAAGTGTTATGGGTTTCATAATAGCTGTAACGACATCACTGTTGTCGGACAGTTCTAGGTCACGGATGTACACAATGTGACTTGACCTTGTTTTCATCTCGGTGTCGTTGCATATTAGTCCCACAAAATGAAGACTTTCCACTATATATTTTGTCCAGATTCAGTCCCACAGAGAAACAGCCCTTTGTGAAATGCAGTCTTGTTCAAAATAATAGCAGTCCAACCTCAGGCCCGTCACTGTTTTTGGGTAAATCATATCCAAATGTAAAATGTATGAACTACTTCTACTGTACAGATTTGCTGAGAACATTTTTGTGCTGCAACTAGTTCACTGATTAATGGCAACTAACTGAATATTGAAATGAAAAGTACTTTAGTAATCGAATAATCATTAACAGATAGGAATGGGTTGATACGTTTTTTTGAGCTGATATCCAATATTTGTCTTGCTACTGTTGCCAAAATACCAATATTGAGAATTTTAAATCCAAATCTATTTTAAGTTGAAATAAAGTTCACAATTTATTTATTTTTTCACTTGTGGTCAGTGGTCAGTTTGCTCTCAACATATCTTCTTTCATGTGGAAACAACAATCTGCTCCTAAAGATGTTTTGTTATTTCATTGAATCCACTTCATCCATAGATTTCTCTGGGACATTGGAACTTGAAAGGTCGTTTTCTTAACATGCATTTTTCTCCCTCGAGACATAAAGATCAGCCTTAAAGTAGCTCCTACACCAAACTGTACAATCTGGGACTCAACAAGGTTTTGACGAAATGTACAGAAGGATTTTTGATATCCAATTCTAAAACTGATTTAAGTCAAATTTTAGGCCAATTTCAGTCAAACCTAGTTTACTCAAAAACTAAATAAGATATCCCAAATCCCCTCTGTACATTTTTTTTGTAACTAATATGTGTACAAATTAACAAAAATAAATTTAAACCTAGTTCTGTCCATTTTTCAGATTGAAATGTCCCAAATATGTATAATTTTGGAAATTTTTACCCATAAAATGCCTTGTTTCTACATGAAAACATGACAAGATGAAAAACCTTTCATATATTTTTTTCATACATTTATGTGAGTAAACTACAGTTTCAGATTGATATCTTTTAAATTTAAGATTTTTTTCTGTTCACCTGCATCGTCTCGCCTTAAGAATAATAACAAAAACAGTAACAGAATGTATTTATGTGGAATATAAAATAATTTGTTGTATTATTGTGTACACCTACGGCCAACATATTTTAGCCAAATTGCTCCTCAATTTCCATTTTTACCCATTAGTCTGTAAAAAATAAATAAATATCAGCGAATTGTTTCAATATTAGCCATTGTTTCAAAATCAGATTAGATTTTTCGACTAATTGTGTGAACATTTTCAAATTTAGTGTTTTTGATGAAAAACATTTTTTTGTGTAAACATAATACACCAGGACGTCTTCAAGGGACATCACTTACTGTAGCTTCATCTGGTTTTAATGAAATAAAGATCTCATATTTATTTTTTCGATTTGCAAGATAATCGTTAGTCCCAGCCCTAGAACAGAAGCATGACTGCATTGTTGACAGTTTTTTTTACTGCCATTGCTACTACTTTTAATTGCACCAGTACTATTACAAGCTGAATTGATTCTGAATTTCAACTGAGCGTGACTTAGAAGCTCACTTTTTCAAAAACACTGAGCAATAATAACTTTGAGTCTGGCTCAGAAATGCTCAAGTGGTTTTGATTAGAACTAAATGTTTTCCTTGGCACACCCCAGTCTCGCTTATGTCACTGTGTTCTAGTTGGCTTTTGTCCTCTCCTTCTATTATATGCACTATATCACATTTGTTTTTAATATTTAAAGTTGAAACTAACACAGTGTCTATGGGACAGACTGTATATCATGTCTTTAACGCAGCAGCAGCAGGGGAAAGGCAAAAAGAAAAACTTTCAAAACAGTTTTATAGCCATATATTATGCTTTTAGAAAGAGGAATAATAAACTGAAGTAACTGGCAATGACAAAAGTCTTATTATGGAAGAAAATGTAGTTAAGTGAAGTTTTTATCAGGGGTGAGCTGGCTGATGCATCAGGTCCAGTATTCGGCCAATATTGAAAAAACTGCCAATATTTTTTATTTATTTATTTTAACAGACTAATTAGTAAAAATGGAAATGGAGCAAGGCTCAAATATGGACGTGTTTCTTACCTTATAATGCAACAATGCAATTATTTTATATCCCACAAATAAATACATTATTTGTGTTGTTTGTCAATATTATTTATATTATTTATTATAAGTGAAAAGTTAATTAGTGAACTTTACTTAAACTTAGTAGATTTGTGGGCCTCGCTATGGATTTAAGCTAAACATCGATATTGGCAAATATCAGCTTTTGGCAACAGCACCAAGACAAATACTGGCCATTGTGATCAGCTCAAAAAGAAATCCATAACAGCCCACCCTTGATCAATGTGTAAATGTTTTTATGATGTGTGCTGCAGCTGGTTTTTGCCCAGTTCACCCTTGAAAAAAGAGATTTTGATGGGTTTCCATGGGTTTTTTACCTGGATGAAGAAAGATTATTAGAGAAACGAGTACTTAAATAAAACTGTCACAGTATATAGTGAGTGTGAGGTGACTACAGTGATAATGGTGATCCACGAGATATACATACTGTTACATTTCCTACCCCTAACACTACTACTGTTCTTCTAGATGTCCAACGTTATGATGGAAGCCACCACCATCCTCCCCATCCTCAGGAAGAAGCTGGCCTTCCTCTCAGGTACTCTACGTGTCCAGATAAGTTCACACAGACCATACATTATATAACGTACCATAACTGTATTGTGTCCAGGGGGTAAAGACCGGCGCAGCGGGCTCATCCTCACCATCCCTCTGTGCTCAGACCAGACCAGCATGGAGGAGCTCAGTGCCACGCTCGACTACCTGCTCAGCATACCCAGGTAACACCAGAGATGCATCCCAGTTGGTCGCTGATTTGTGGTTCAATAAATAAATGAAAACATCATGCAGTGATAAAGGGCTGCATACTAACCCTGGCTTGACATGTGAGTCAAAATTTTGCAGCTGTTAATACTCCGGCGAGGCGCTGGGGAGCCATTTTTAAAAATATACTGTAGGTTTAATTCTCATATCATCATGTCGTTGACATCAAAATAGCTAGGTCCGTCTAAGTCCGACCATGTTTGCACAATGCTGCAAAATGGCCACTTCGAAAGAGCTTGTCATGACCACACCCTAAGACTTTTGACCCTGATTTGAACAATTTTGATCCCTGTTATGTCCCAGGGCTTTAGACTAACCTTTTTCACTAGTGGCACTGGTGTGATTTGTTTTTTAATGTAGTTGCACGTGACTCACACACATTATTTGCACAGAGAAATAAAATGGCAGAAATCATCTGCTAATTAAAACGATCATGATGGGGAGGATGGTGGTGGCTTCCATCATAACGTTGCACATCTAGATGAACAGTAGTAGTGTTAGGGGTAGGAAATGTAACAATATGTATATCTCGGGGATCACTAACACCAATGACAATGCATTTATGCCAATGCCCCTTTAAAGCAAAGTTCCATACATAGAAGGGTATTTTTGGTCTTAATACTGTCCAGTTTCCACACAGTTCCTTCATTACCCCACATTGTCTTCGCAATACAATGTAAACAGCAGACACATGTCACAGACAGATCCCTCGTCTGCCTATCTCTTATTTTATTGCCTCATGGTGACTCGCCATGTGTAAATATGCAGGGATATACCTCTGTCTCCAAAACGCTCCATACAAGACATAACGTCTTTACTCGCCTGCAGCCAAAAAGGTCCTTTATAAGCAGCATGATGCGAGCAGAAAGTCACCAAAAAGAGACTCAGACAGTCTCCCAGGAACTCCCTTATACATCAATCCACGGGAAGTTAAACTCAGGTTTGACAGTAGTTTATATATTAATACAACTCTACAAAAATGCATGCTTTATAAGAGGCAAACGGACCTGTAGGCACGTTACCAAACATGAAACAGATGTAAACTCCCTTTAGAACTTCTCTTTGGAACTGCCTCAAACCTGTAGCAACAGTGTTGCCCAGGCCACAGGTGGAGAGTCATGGGAGTTCCAAGTCAGGTTTTCAAAGGGACAAGAGCACAGAGGAATACTGTAGCGTGATTTGGTCCTACTTTCTGCTAACTAAGCCTCTCAAGACAAAACCATTGTATAAATTATTGTTTGAAATGTTACTCAGAATTGCTTTAATTATTTGAATTTGAAGGACGTGTTGCAATGTTCATCTATTGACTGACACAAGTCACAGAGCTGCTCTGAGGTCCGATCTTCACGCCTGCACCTCGCACCACCGCGGAGCCTTTGGACCTCACACCTCGCTCCCCCTCTCTCGCCCTTTCTCTATCACTCTCTTGCTCTTTCACATGACGCAGCAATTTCTGAATCCCTCCCCTGCAGTTTTGTCGCCAGCTCCCTGTCATCACTTCATTTCGGATCGAAAAAGATAACCCTTTTGATGCTTAGGTATATACTGTATTCTAGCTTATAATGTGATTTAACCCCCAGAACTCGCACTTTTCATGAGCGCGGGCAGAACCACATGGCACAGGGGACACAGACTGCAGCTTGGCGCGGCGGCTCAGGGTGCGCTGTAAAAACGGAGGGTACAGAGGCACAAAATGGGCGAAGTCTGTGGGTTTTAAGGCAGGGCCATAATATACTTTTTTGGAGGTAGAGTCAGCAGATCGTGTGTCAGGGCAATTTGAGGACAGTAACAGCCCTCAGTACAAAATACTTCTCTATGTCCTGCAGCCCGGGCATCATAGTCAGCGTCCTGGTGGAGCAGGTGAACTGTGGAGTCCAAAGTTTCATCAGTCTATGATGAAAAAATGTTTCCAGAGAGTGCCAACTAGCCATCTTGTAACGCAGATTCTTGGCCACTTCACGTAGATTAAAGTGACCTCTTACTTTGTACCAAATTTCAGAGTTTTTATGCACGTTTAGGCTCTTCCAAAAATATGAACCCTTTCATCTGTTGGATGTATTGATTGAAAAGTGTTTGTCTTTTCAGTGAGAAGTGTAAGGCTCGAGGCTTCACTGTCATCGTTGACGGCCGTAGGTCTCAGTGGAACATCGTCAAGACTGTGGTGCTGATGCTGCAGGTAACCCACGGTGACCATGGGAATAGGCAGGGAATTGTTTTAACATTCATTCATTTTTGTAAACATAATTAATTCAATTGAAAAAACAATCTCTACTACTTACCTTATTACTAAGAGACTTTATTGGAAAATATAAAATCTAAAAATTCACTTGTCACGTTTTTGTCACGTTTTTGTCACTCTTAGTCACGTTCTTGTCAATCTTAGTCAAGTTATAGTCACATTTTTGTTGCTGCTAGTCACTTTTTTGTTGCTTGTGTCGGAACATGTTTGAACAAATCTAAAATGCAGGGTTAGCAGCAAAGTAAAAAGGATGTTTTTAGTTGTTGGAGGAGGAAATCTTCTTCCGCTTATCTGGAGCCGGGTCGCGGGGGCAGCAGTCTAAGCAGAGACTCTGGGAGTTTGTTCTGGACTCCCAGACTTCCTTCACCCCAGACACTTCCTCCAGCTCCTCCGGGGGGATCCCAAGGCGTTCCCAGGCCAGCCGAGAGATATAGTCCCTCCAGCGTGTCCTGGGTCTACCTCTGGGCCTCCTCCCGGTGGGACATGCCCAGAACACTTCCCGATGGATGGATGGATGGATGGAGGAGGCAGACTTTGTGATTTGCTAAGTGCGGCCATTGAAATTATGGTTTGATTTCGATTAATTGTGCAGTCCTAAACTAATGAGTTTTGTTTTTTTTCATCTAGCAATTATTCTTTCAATTTACTAGTAGTTTAGATTAGATGGAACGCTGTGAATATGAGAATGTTTATGTAATTTGATCCAGATACAGTTGTGTAAAGAACTGACTAAGTTGAAACTATAACAATAGATCTGATTTTTTTTTATGTAATAAAGTAAAGTCTGCTTTGCTCCAGCACAGATATATTGCATTAACAGCTCTGTGGGTGCTGCCTGAATCTAATTATACAGTGATTTAACTTTTTTTTTTTTAATTCTCAGCAAAGCAGGACGTGCACGGTTAGCATGCTAGTTGTTGTTCTTTACTCATCGCAAAACTCGCCCCCTCCCTTTGAAAATATTGAAAAACGCTTATAAACTCATTGCTGTGAATAACTACGACACTAGGAAAGGATTTGGTAAGTGAGAAAAGCACGTGGGCTGCTCCAGAGAGTTTAAAATGAACTAGTTTGTTTTTTAAAATTTTTAAGATGTTAAAAATCAGGTTCAGCAAACAAGTCCGTCATAACAAGCTGGCATAAGCCAACTTTTTTCAGTTAGTCACCAAAACAGGGCTGTGAACGCTTGTATTGATCACAGGCTCCTGAAAATGTGTTGAAAAGATCTTTGTATTAACATGGGTCTTGTCGTTTGTAGAACGTGATCCCAGCGGAGGTCTCCCTGGTCTGTGTGGTCAAACCGGACGAGTTCTGGGACAAGAAGGTCACCCACTTCTGCTTCTGGAAGGAAAAGGACCGGCTAGGCTTTGAGGTGGGTCTCTGAACTCTGAGTATGGGGCTATTTCTGCTCTTTGCTTAGCCTCCTTTTTATTGTGAAATGTTGCTCAGAGCCAGCAGCAGCACGCTGGTTTATGAGGCAGAGAGAACAAACCAACACTCTAATCATAAGACCTCTGTGTTAGACCTGGAGCACAAATGCTTTTTTAATTTGAAAGTTTTATATGATTTGCCCCGCTGTTGTTGATTCTGCTCTTCTCGGTGTGAACATGTCTTTTCTTTGAGCAGCTGATTAAAGAGGAGGTATTGTGCTTTTGTCTGCTCTGTTAGACAGTTGTAACATAACACAAAATATAAAATACTCCTGAATGGTTATTTTATATTTTGTGTTATGTTAAAGGATAATTTGTCCAATTTACACCCCAATTTGCTTCTTGTTGGATCCCTCTAAGCCATTTATACACCTAAGGAGAGGGGTTAAGTGTGTGGTGTCAGTACGACTCAAACCTGCCCTGTGATGTCGTTAAACCTCACCGCTGCTGCAACAGCTGATAAAGCAGAGCGTCAGGGGCACAGTGACGTACTTAGAGGAGCAGCATGTAAAACACTGCCATTAATTCAGTATGAAGCCGCCTTTAAAAAATAAAAGTGAGAAGACGGGCAAGAGTTCTTACGTGTGTAGTGTTTACGCTGTGAGGATTAGTGAAGCTGCAGCAGATTATCTACAGTAAATTTGACAATACTTCCTGTGTTGTTTATTGCAGCTTTCTGTTGTACGTTTTAGAAGTTTTATTTATAGATGGTAACCAGCTGTAAATACAAGCACTTCCCCTACACACCTGCTCAAACAAATTATGTGCGAAGCACTGTCTTAACTTACATTTTAGAAGTGCAATGCTCGGATTATTTTGAACACTTTGTCGTCTTAAAAGCGAGTCGCTTTACTTTAGACCGGAAACGGCTATGGCACTAGGTTTGTTAGCACACAACTTTTGGCTCTGAAGTCTTGCGTTCGAGCATTTAAAATCTTTTTGTCTCATGTTTCTAAATTGTTTAAGACTCTAAAATCCTGTTGCATCCATTGTGTGCACCTGGCTTTAGTCATTAAAAAATTGTATTTATTGATTTAAAAAGGATAAACAGAAAAGAGAAGGCCATGAGTGAGTTTGCGTTTTTGGAAGTGAAATGTTAGAAGACACTGTTTGCGAGTTTGTGATCATTAGTGAGTAGTTTGGGTCAGATACATGTCTACACACATGCTCAGTGAGAAGTTTTGCCAGTGCCACACCCTGGTTTTTATCTATTAATCGATGCACAGGGCATGTCTTTATCAACCAAGGATTTCTTTAGTCGACTTGACATGACAACAAAATGCAGCAGTCTTCTCTCAAAGGTTAATGTTTTTGAATTTTTACTGCCCACAAACCACTGATTCTTAGTGGAGCCTCCATTATAAAAGCTACACCTTTCATGAATTCCACTTTCATAAATCATGAAGCAGTTGTTGATAGCAGGCTGTATGGTTTGTAGAGCAGCTGTCCCACTGCGCTCCACACCTCATGAGTCACATCAGACAGGAATCTCCCACAGCTGTGAGCGCTCAGATTCACAGAGTGTCCTAAACGCTCCAGCACACACACGACCAGGCTGTAGGTGGAGAACGGACACATGTTTCCTGAACGCACCACACGCCCAGGCAGCAACAGAATAGGCCCATTGTGAAAACGGTGCTGCAAAAGCCAGTCGATGCCACTTCACTGACCACCATGAAAATCTGTAAGACTCATCAACAAAGAATAATGCGAATTCAAAGTTTCAGTCAGACCATAGATTTATATGGTTTTGTCAGTTTTTATAGTAATATCTAAGGCTGGAATCCCACATTTTTTCCTATGACAGATTTCCAACTTTCAGACCAGAACTATAATTCCTTTCCTTCGCAGTCAGTAGGTTAAACAATTACGCCAGCACAGTGCTTTTTTGTAGATTTTAATATTTTTTTTTACAGTGCGAGTGCTAATTAGCCCACAGTGCATTGAGAGTACAGAGCAGTGAGACAGCAAAAGGTCTTTGAACTGAGCACAACACGATGACGAATGAAAGCTCATAACAACACTGTTTTAGCTCGGTGTTCAGTTCTGATTACGAAGAAAACACTCTTAAATAAGGAGTCATGGTGTAGTCGCGAACGTTAGCAGCTTACCTTAGCTTGAAAAAGAAGATCAATTGGCAAAAAGCTGAATAATTCATTCAATTTTGAGGAGTGTCGATTTGAAAATCCTCTATCTTTGACCATCAAAAACACTTCCTGCAGAACTCCCTCGATCCGTGACATTTTTTCAGATTTCATACGTCACTCATCCGGGAATCTTCTGCTGTTTTAAGTCCTTAAATCATCACCAGATGCGTTCTAAGCATTTCTGCTGCCTAAACACAACAACTGCTATTGCTATCCTGACCGTAGCATCTTTTTAAGTGATAACATAACTAAATTGTGTATAGCTTTAGGCTCCATCTACTGGCTGCTTACACTCAAGTGCCAGGGCAGACAGCAGAGAAACTTGTTCATATAGTGCATAATAAACTTTTTTGTTATTGTCAAAACATGAGATGACAAATTTAAGGTACTCAAGAGCATCTTTAAATGTGAATAACAACATGAAAAGGGCATAATATTTTTCCTTTGTGAAATCCAACTTAAATAAACCATGTGTGATTATTATTAGTTTATAAAGTCTTTTTCAGCAACCTTTTTAAGACGACACAGTGGAATGAGGGCACTCGGGCGCCCTCTGGTGGATTACAAGTGTAGATATAAATCAAGGCAAAATGAAACATGCCAGATAACTGGGCGAAATGTTTTCACTTTGTGAATACTTGATACTAAGAAATTATTGTTCTGGCACCGATGTTAAAAATCTGGCATAGGAGAAAATATTAGGATTCCTGCCTTAGAGATTGTAATAAAATCATATAAATCTATGGTCTGACTAGAACTTTGAATTAACATTATTTTTTTGCCGATCAAACAGAAGTCGGAGGTTTAAACAGACTAGGTCTTTTACTATCACAAACTAGGCAGTAAGATGCAACATACAACATTGACTAATAATAGTAGTAAAGTATAGACTATGCTAAAATAAGGGAATGCAAAATAAAATATGTCTCAGAATAAAAGAAGGTAAGATCAATATAACAATATAACAAACATATTTTAGTTATTTATTTATTTTTGATCAATAAAAAACTGCAATGAAGTAAATGAAAAGAACGGATGATGGATGGATGGATATATTTAATGGCTGTGAAATGTCCAATCAAAGCAACAACATGAAATAAAACTGTTTTTTATCAAATTATTTGTGCTTGGAATGCAAATTAACTTATAAT
Source organism: Rhinogobius similis (assembly GCA_019453435.1). Taxonomy (NCBI): domain Eukaryota; kingdom Metazoa; phylum Chordata; class Actinopteri; order Gobiiformes; family Gobiidae; genus Rhinogobius; species Rhinogobius similis. The sequence goes on along the minus strand of CM033633.1, from coordinate 35,074,491 downwards.
GAGCTGGCTAAGGACCAACCAGATAATAAAGTTTGAATCCTTGTAGGGAGAGGAGCTCTAAACAAGAGGCATGATCATGCAAAAATATGAGGTGTAGTGAAGCAAATGTAGGGCGTGGGGTGATGCATTCTGTGAATGTCCAGAATCATAACTGATAAACTTCAAAACTAATTCAGTGAAAAGCATAACATAACAAACATTTCCAGGAGTCGTATTACTATCGTCATATGAACCAGATAATCCTACTGAAACAATCTTAATGGGCACAAATAACCAAAAAGATACATCACAGAATGATGAATATAGTCCAATTAAGACAGTTTGCTTTAAATAGCTGGAGCTGAGTTTTCATTGCGCTTTTGAGCAAAACTGTATCGATCTGCTTCAAATGACAAAAAACATCACATTGTGCCTGTTTGCATTAAATTATGAACTGATTGGTGTCAGACTGAAACACCTCGGGCCCGAGTCCTGCTTGTGTCCAGCAGAAACAGAGCATACACAGAACAGTGCGCACCTCGTGTTTGTGAGTGTGAGAGTGAGTGTGCGTCTGTGTGAGTGTAAGTGAGATGTGTGTGAGCTTGTGTCTAATAATGCTCGCTGTGTGAAGAATAGAGCAGGCGGAACTAACTTTATGAATGAATGCCGTGAGAGGTGCGGTGCGTCCATGCACTACAGTGTATACAGCACATATTTGCTGTTGGACATTTGTCCTTCAGAACAGTTTCAACATCCTATACATTATTATAGACCCATTCAAGTGACGCAAATGAGGCTTTATTATTATACAGCACAGCTCATATCTGACGATGCGCAATGCAAAAAAAACAAAACAAAAAACCGTTGGGACCCACAGGGATCTGGGAGGACAGACGCGCAGTGGCACTCAAGACCAGGTAGGAGCGGTCAGAGAGGCTCCAGAGCGGTGGTCACTGCAGCGGTTTCTCTGGCTTCAGGACAGACCGCTGTTTTGATCACAACCGCTGCTGAACAGCGCATGCTTACATCGTGGGGCTTTAGAGCTATTTTACTGTCCCGTATAGGAGTCCCTCTTGTTCTTTGACTCCGCTGTGAAGTGTTTGCTTCTTTCTTTGCCTGGATATGCCGTGGATGTAAACATCTCCTGCACTGATGGCCTTTCAAATGCCACAGTTCTCAGTCATTGGTTCAAACACGTTCACCATATATGGACTTGCACCTCCCCCTCCAGCCTCCAGCAGCCTCTTCCTGCTAGTGTTACTGCCATGAAAATAGTAAAAGCCCGACCTGGAACCGCCCCCTGGTCATAGCGCTGACACTAGGGGCTAAATATGGCCCTTTATATTTTTCGGTTTGTTTGTTTTTTTTCCCCTACACTAACAAATATTCAGTGCAGATTTATTTATTGCATATTTGTAATGTTTTTGACTGTAGATGTAGCACATCTATACCATAAGCTTCTTAAATCTTGTGTGCTTGTAGCAGTAGTAGTAGCAGCAGTAGTAGTAGCAGCAGTAGCAGTAGCAGTAGCAGCAGTAGTAGTAGCAGCAGTAGTAGTAGTAGACTAACCCATGATTCGACATGGGTTCCTTAGCTATGTTTCTTTTTACATTTGAACCTTTGACACGGTACAGACAAACCGTGCGTTCACACCATTTGTAGATCTGAACATGCCTGAACATAAATCTGACTTTAAAGACATTTGTGAGCTCACTTTCCCCAAACTCAGTAACAATTATAACTCCCTGTTGGAGCTTGTCAGTGTTCCAGATGTCAAGCCAAAAAGACTGTAACAACCTGGAGCGGTGTACTGTTCACAGTCACACCTCTTTAAGCTTTCCTCAACAAAGACATCATTGTTTTGTGTCTAGAAGCTTTAATATTTTTAATAACATTCCAACAAAAATGCATATAATGTAACATTTAAAAGTAAGAGGTTGTATTGAACCATTGTAGAGACTGCAATAATTCAAGTATAATGTAGTTTAAACCTCAACATTGGATTAATTTGGCAGTTTATATTTTAGACTTCACTTAAATATTAATGCTCAGTGATTCAGTGATTGTTTTAAATGTGCATCACTTGCAGAATCCTGATTTAAAAATCTATAACAAATCTAATTGAATGGCAGTGTTTTTCAGGCCAGCATGTCGATTTAGCTTCTTAATGTTATTTATTGGAATGCTCTATCATTTCTGTTGGATGAGGCTAGGACCACATGTTGTTCAAATAATTAAACATTAAACAATAATTTAACATTCTTCAGAAAAGATATGTAACTCTGGTCAAACTGTAAGAAATTATGTGCATCAAGGATTTCAATATCTTTTAAATTTAAACTTTATTTTTGAAACGTGACATTATTGTGTTTTTTTGGTAAATATTTTTTCCACCCAATAAATATTTAGTTTGATGTTATTTTTCTTGTCAAGTGAAATCTGTGATGTTATTTTTCCCCCCATATTATTGGCATTTCTCTTCCCAGTTGAAATTGTTTTTGTTATTTCTCTTCCCAGGCAAAATTTATTATTTTTCCTCTCAAGTGATATGTTAGGGTTTTTTTTTCCCGTAGTAAAATGGAGTTGGGAATAATTGGAATTATTTTTCCTTCCAAGCAAACTTTAGGTATTATTATTCCTCCCAAATGAAAATTCGGATGTTTTGCCCCCAAAGTGAAATTTCTGGTGATTAAAAGTACATTTTTTTGGAATAATTTTCTCCTCCCAAATGAAATTCTATGTGTTATTTTTGCTCCCAAGTAAAAACAATGTGTTATTTTTCCTCCCAAGTAAAAATTGTAGGTGTTATTTTCCCCCCAAGTAAAATTTTAGGTGTTATTTCACTTTCAAAGCTAAATTTTTGCTGTTCGTTTTCCTCCTAAGTAAAAAATAGTGCTATTTTATCCTCCAAGTAAAATTGTAGGTGTTGTTTTAACTTCCAAGTGAAATTTCTGATGCTATTTTTCCTCCCAAGTAAAATTTTTGGTGTAATTCCAACTCCATTTCCTAACTGCTCCAACATTTAATTCTCCCCGTGGCACGTTGTAATCACACCCTAATTCTACAGTACTATCTGATCCTTCCCAAAAACGACACTCCGAAATCCAAGATCTCCACCCGTCTCCATGGCAACTGTAGTTAGTCCAACTAAATGTGGGTCAGAGTCAGGGTAGTGTTGTTAGGCCAACCATCTGCTTCCATCACTGTATATTGGAGTGTACAGGACTGGCTCAGGTTACAGGGGCCTCTCTGGGGACACAAAAGCTATTTAGGTTCATATCATGGAATGGAACAACCTATTATGGGATGCTGAATAGGGAGAGTAATGCAAGACCAAATCAAACAGGAAGGACGCACCGGTGTCATATGTCTTGGAAAGATTCCTCCTCCAGTGACATTGGCACATTTAGCAAATACAGCAAAAAAGAAAAACAAGCTACTGTTTTAAAATGCTGGAAATCTTGACTATTATGAAGAAAAAAGAAAAAAAAAAGATTGTTATTTTGAAGATGTATATAAAAAACGAAAGTAAAGTTTATAAAAAGAAAACTAGCTACTAAAAATGAAATGTGCTACAACTTATTTTTTGGCGTCTTAAAAACATGAAAAACAGAACTAGTTCACTTTAAAGGTCCCATAACATGTAAAATCGACTTTTCAGGTTTTAACCTTCCTACAGTGCTATTTGGGCCTCGTATGTTGTGCCCAAAGTGGTTTTTTGATTGATTCCCTCATGCTTTCGCTAGAGAACTGTCTTGTTCGTCCCGCTCGGCTGAGCCGCAGTCGGGGGCTCCTCTAAGGATGGCCAGCGCTTCACTAGGATGACGGTGTTTAAGCCACGCCTCGGAAGCGCGCAGCCGCAGAATAAAAACAGCTAATGCTAATGCTACACAGTAATTACACGATGGATACGACAGATCGAAGAGTTAGCTTGTTATTTACCAAACGGCACCGTCCGTCGTCGAGGTCCTGGAGCAAGTCAAACTCCAGGTCAGATCCAGGACGTAGGACTCAGCACGACGCACCGTCAGGACGGATAAAATGTTTATTCCCGTGTTTGTGTATCGCTGTTTACCGGATCACACGGAGCATGCGCACCATCTCTGCTCTAGGCTTCGGCACGAGTTGGGAGGGGGAGGTGCGCGAGTTGGGCGGGGGAGGCAGCCTGCTCTCTGTTCGGGGGGGTCAGATCTCAGAGTGAGCCGTTTGCTTTTGCAAGGAGGGGGGCCAGTCCAAGAAATGGGTGTTTTTTGGAAACTGTTATGTTATGGATATTGCACAACGAGAAAATTTTATCAACAAAGCCCTTAGAATAGACTGTGTAAAGGGCAAAATAGCAGAATATGGGACCTTTAAGACGTTTTGAACTTACTCACTTACTATTACAGTTTACAATACTGGGGTTAATTGCCTTAAAAATATAAATAAATCAGTAGCGTTTTAAGAGATAAAAAGTGTGCAGTGTCTTCCTAACAATGTAATAGTGAAACGACATGTCTGTACTTTTGTAGCTACGTTTGTTCACACCTTTTCTTTTTTCTTTTTTTTAATTTGCAGGCACGTTCGAGTACTCGAGTTTCTCATAGATTGTTGTCAAAGGAATTAAAACAAAAACAAAACATTTCCTGTGAATTCAGTATACATTTATTTGAAATTGTGGCTTACTTTTGAACGCACTTTAATGACTTCTTTTCAAATCTATTTCAAGTAAATTATTTCTTTGTATGTGTTTATCAAGAAAAAGGAAAATTCCCAAAATATTCCAACCAGAACTTTCCACCATCTGGGAAATATTTTAGAATTTTGAGAAAATAGACAAATGTGTTTTGAATTCAATCTTGAAATGCTGCCATATTGTTCCTCTGCCTCTTAGATTCTCAGTTGTTGAAGTGTTAGTTGTTCTATATGCAGTACACAGGGCTCCGACAGGGGTTGGCCATCAATTACAAAGGCCGGTTGTGCCTAATTTAGCGGCCACTGGTGTGACTGGAGACTCAGCTGTGACCCAGTTTGAGCGCCTTACAAAGATGCTTCAGTGGAAGGTAAAGAGCTAGATTTGGAAGTGACCAAAATACTGTATTATTTAATATACATCAGCTTATTAAAGGTCTCTTATGCCAAATCATAACAGGGTTGAATTGCTGTTTCTTCAACACACCTGGAGTTGTTTTGTTTCATTCACGCATGTTAATCCTCCATTTTCAGGCTGTCTCCATCTGCAGAGCTCAAAATATTCAGTTATACCTTTATGATGTCATTGGGTGGTGCTCCTCTGTGGCTGCAATACATACAATATCTATAAGAATGATTCATAGAAGTAGTTTATTTTACTCGTTCCAGATAAGATGTTATTGCACTACAAAGAAATAACAAAATGTTGCCCACTAGTGCAAGGAAAAGGTTCAGGTGATATTGAGCCCCAAAATCTGTTGACTCATTTATCATCTGTTTAACTATGTGTTAATATTGTAATAATCATGACAGGTCTAACTTCACTCAAAGCAGTTGTTCAGAAACTGCCTCCGTCGTAGAGCTCTTTTCTGTAGCATTTAAAATGTAGTGGTATTTTGCTTTTCATACTTCATTTGGCAGTTCTGTGCACTTGATCCTCTTCTTCTGAACCTTACAGAAAATAAACCTGGACGTTTCCCGAATACTTTATAAAGGTGTTTATGTAACTTTTCTGCTGGCTACCTGGAGATGGTATTGCTTTGGATAGACTATTCCACAGTTTTCTCTCACGTTTATGGAATTACACGTGTTTATTTCTGAAAAATACCTTGAAAAACATTCTTGTGCGCTGTTGCCTCTCCACAGATCTGACCTGTAACAATGCCTGGTGGTGTGACCTACTTAGTGCCATACTGTGGAGCATTCCAGGCAAAGCACTAACAAAGCATTTATTGATGTATTTACCTTTATTTAACCCATGGATGTATTAAAAGAACTGGATAAGGTACGCCCCCTCTGTCTGTGGTCCCAGATTGATTAGTGGCCGTGCGAGGTACTGCAGCCTCTTGGAACCAGCCTTTTTCTAAAATTGCTCATTATAATCACAGACAGGACTGAATTATTATCGGTATTTAAATAAAATAGAAGGAAATGTTCTTTTCTACCGTTTCTAAAATCACCGAAATTACCGTTTTTATATGACATGGGGGATTGTCGTCACGCGGCGCCCTAAAGCAAAGATGGCAGCCTCCGTATCAGGAAGTAAAACAAAGATGGCAGCCTCCGTTTCAGGAAGTAAAACAAAGATGGCAGCCTCCGTATCAGGAAGTAAAACAAAGATGTCAGCCTGCGTATCAGGAAGTAAATGCGGAAGTAAGAAACTTTTTTGGGGTCATGCGCCAATGAGCTCACGCCATAGGGATAAACAGGGTGGCCATTTTGGATTCATCTTCCAGGTTTTATTATAGTTAACCAGGTAAAAACCCGGAGATCAAAACCTTTTTTTCAAGGGTGACCTGAACCTGAAAGTGCAAAACTATACTACATAATCATTAACACGTTTACACAGAGGGACAGACGAGCAGCAAATGTGATGTGAGCGCAGGACATAGTGACCTTCTGCTCTTTGTACAAGGGCGCACAGATAGGACGGCGCTCAACCACAAATACCGTAGATTTAGATTCATCCACTGGAGTCATCCAGTGAGTAAACCTGAGCACTCAGCCCTGACATACAGCTCACAGTGAAGGGGAAGTCTACCACAACCTGGCACAATGGCAATAACATCTACCTGGAAAAAAGAAAGTAAACAATAAACAGTCATCAGTCATCTCTACATTATCATACTGGTAGTACAATACGGTAGCATCTGGATCATGTCTGTTTGTGGTTGCTGTGCTGTTTTTCTTGAGTAATGCCTATTACTGTCAGCAGAGCAAGCCCTAATGCAAATCTGATCGCTTGAAAATAGTCCGTTTTATTTAACCAGGAAAGTCCAACTGAGATTACGAATATCTTTTTCAGGGCAGTCCTGACCCCAGAGAGGAGGAGCCTATTTGTTTGCCTAATTGTTTACTGTATTTTAAATGTTTTTATATTGTGTTCTGAACCATAAACTACAGATATTAAGGTGACAAAAAGTGTGTTTAGGAATTGATACCAATAAAAAAAAGCATGAACATTTTTAAAATATATTCCAGGGGCCTCAACAATGTTCTATCAATGCTTGTCTGTGCCGTTTGTTAATAACCGCCTTGCTTTGTTTCCTGTCAGGTGATCCTGGTTTCGGCCAATAAACTGACCCGATACATCGAGCCGTGCCAGCTCACAGACGACTTTGGAGGGACGCTGGATTACGACCACAGCGACTGGCTCAGCAAAAGACTGGTACAGATGCTCTCTAACAGGAAAAACTGGAAGTCCACTGGCTCTATGACGAGTAAAAAGACATCACTCTTTTTTTTTTTTCTTAGGTTTTTGAGAAATTCACCAAAGAGTCCACCTCCCTCTTGGACGAGCTGTCGATCATCAACGAAGCAGACAAGAGTGCACTGGACAAAGACAAGTATGTGAATTCCAAATCGTACGTGCATTACAAACCAAATGGGACTCAACTATAAAACAACATCTTAAAAAAAAAAAATGCAATATAAGGAACTATCCATATCGCAGAAAAAAAAATTGTTTCGAAGATCGTCAAAATTATAATATTGAGTTTACTGTTAAAAAAAAAATGCTACACAAAGAGTTGATTAAAAATACTTCTGCACTTTTGTGATTAATTTGACAGTTTGACAGACATTTCAGAGTTGTCCGATAATTAAAGCTGAACTTATACGTTGAAAGACATGTTTTAACACAGTGGAGATCATTCTAAAACCGTTCAAGAAAAGTCACATTTTGTCCTAATTCAGATTTTAGCTTTTTTTTTTTCCTTTTTTTTATACCACTCTAAAATGTACACTGAGCCCAAACGGAACATGTGTCATTGTGACGTATATTCAAAGTCTGCTTTTTATTATACAGTAATCATTATGGCCTTGTGTAGATGATTTTGGCTCAATTTGACTAGTAAATGAAGAGATTCACAATTTTGGTGTAATTTCCTTCTAAATGTATTTATATTATATCAAATAGCACATGTTTTCACCTAAATGTTCACATAGGGAACATAGACCATGATCCTTTGCTCTGTTTTAGCTGCCAACATGAACAATTACGCTAATCCTCGATGATATGACACGTATTTAGAAGTGCGTTTTCTAATGAAGAAAAAAAAAGTGGGTGATAGTGTAAATTACCATACTGTGAGATGTTAAATACTTGCTTATCTCTCTGAAATATAGTCCCTTTTTATTTTCAAGCTATTGCCTGTCAAATTTTGTGGGTAGTAGCTAATCTTTTAAAATCAAAATAGATTTAAACCTGTTTGAAAATACGTTTTGAATGATAAACCAGTGCCTTTCATTATTAAATATATTGTTTACTTAAAAACCTTTATGAAACACTTCACAAATGCAGCACTAAATCCTGTTTGCTCCACAGACTAGCGGACTGTAACCTGCTGCCGTCGTTTGACCCTGAAACTGTCCTCCAAAGCGGTAAATATCGCCCACACACACCCCCTTTAAATCCTCGAATAATCCATCCACAATGGGATTAAATGTTGCCTCACTAAATCAAAATTCCGTGTCCATAACATGGCATCTTTTGGGTGGTGTATCCTTTACAGAGCACATAGAGGCTGAACAGCTCTGTAGGACAAAGTAATAAAGTAATGCTATTTTACTGTATTGTCATTGTCACATAATCAGTAACTACGTCCAATTAAATGGCATTATGGCAAAGAAGAGAATTTCAGTCTCACTTCTGCTCTAAAATAAATGTAATCAACATGATTAAAGTTAGGGATAGTTTTTGTTTCAACTTATTTTTTGTCTACAAACACATCATTTAAACAGTACTTAATGATGATATGGATTGTGATTCGTATTTTAAAGATGATACACAAACGTATTAATCTTAAACAGTCACATCTTCTGGTTTGAATAAAGCATCACGTTCTGAGGCTGGTGAAAAAATTACTTCACTTTTATTTATTTACTCTGCCAGAGAAAACGTTGAACTTCGTGCCAGTTTTTGATAGTCCCAGTAATTACAGAGATATGGACCGTGTACATGCGATTGTGTACATTCCAGTTTACTCCAGTCTGACTGTACTTCCACTTTAGGGAGTCATGTCCCTCTGATGATGGAAGGCTGAGATAACAAGAGCTGAGCTGGAAGTGTTTGACTGACACAGAGCAGAAATGCAGATTTTCCCACAAATACATCATATAATTATTAAAAAAGACAAGTAAACGTCTTTACTAATTGATAATAACTGTTACCAGAACTATTCAGCTGTTCCATATGATGAGAGAAGGTTTGCCAAAATGCTCAAGTCGTCTACATAGTTAGTATCTTAGTAACTCAGATCAATTTATTGAAATCAGAATCAATAGCAAAATTAAAGGTGCACTGTGTAACTTTTAAGGTGGAGGGTACGTCATCTGCTGTTCGATGGAGATGTTATTGCTTTGCCTGGAATGTTCTATTGTATTGCAATTGTCACTGTGAGCGGGGTCGCCTCTCCACAGTTCTGACCTGTAACTGGTCTGGTACACAGTGTCATTCACCCAGTTTGAATCATTTGCTGAATTTTAATCAATCATGCTAGTTGTTAGATTGACTATATATTTTTCTCATGTAAAACACCTGAAACATCTATGTTAGCTTTGACCTTAATCCACCAATCATTTAAGTTAAACAGAGTTTGTCAAAAAAGCTTCAAAAAATCGTGGACTTTCCACAGACACAAAAAAACATGAAATATTACATTAGAATCAGTTTACCACAATGTTTCTCTGTTCTGATCTGTTTATTAGCAGTTAAATGTTTTCACAAACACACGCAGGTTTAAATTTGATGCAAATTCGGCACCAACTCAGATTGGAGACTCACACCCTCATGTGCATTCATGTACACGAAATTCTCTTTCTGCTCATTCCTCAAACTTGGGCAATACTTCAAAAGTATACCAGTACTTCAAGAGTTACATAAAATCCATCCGTCCTTCACACAAATGAATGTAGCCAATCCTTATGTTATTTATTAACTCTCTTCACCAGTCATGTAAAAGAGGATGTTCAGTCTCACCAGATTCTCACCAGAAGCACAACATCAGAAATCTTAACTTAGTTAGTTAGCCTTTAGCTCTGATGCCAATTTTACACACTAATTAACAAGTAAAATAAAACAACAAAAGGTTTACACACTCAGCAGTGACTTCTAGCGAGGCTTTGACCTAAATGTGCTTGATAAGTTGGTACCAGTCCAAACCCTCTTGATTATTCATTTGAATTTTTTTTTTTTTTTTTTTTTTTTTGCGGGCTGATGCTAACGGCTTTTACCCCTCCTTCTGCTTGTATCATTTTACTCAGAGCTGCCAATCTCAACAGCTAATAAGTTCCACACAGACTACAAAGCTGTTTTCAAGCCAAACAGACAACTGCAGTGTTTACTTGTTGCACATGAACAATGAACATTTTACACAAAACGATCTGCTTTATATCATGTTTTAGCAGCAAGACTTAAGGGGCTGTACATGATTTTTACTGTTGTGAAATGGGAAAAACAGAACTAACTCCATGTTTCCAATTTTGTTGTTGTTGCATGAAATAAAGTCAAACCTGTGTTATTCCAGCACAGGTATATTGTAAAAGAAAGAGAGGGAAAATTTGACCACAGCTTTTTAACAGCATCTATTTACTGTATAGCTAACTGTGACTGTCCGTGATGCTCTAGACTCAGAAACAGAAAAAAAGTTCGTATAAACTTATGCCGGTGAATATTTAGGATAGTTAGCGATACACGAAACTGATGCAAAGACTTTAAAATGAACTGGTTCTGGTTTTTACATTTCAAAACAGTAAAAATCAGGTGCAGGTCCTTTTTCCAGAAGTGCCAAAACAACGGAAGCGCAAACACGTCAAAAAAAGAGGCAAAAGTGGGCGGGGCAGAATATAGTGAACAGGTAAAAACACAGGGGACTGGCATTGGAGTCCCTTAAATCTCCTCAGACTAGCCAAAATGCTAACTGATTGAAAGCATGATTATCAAACACAATGGCTACTAATAATATGACTCCATTGACATATGCAAATTTAGTGCCATACAGTGGAACATTCTAGGCAAAGCTAATGCCACCAGAAAAGTTCCGCAGTGCACCTTTAACCTCTAGTTGCAGCCCTGTTTTCATAGCTCAGCCCTGTCATCTGACTTGGATCCTGGCTCCTTTAGTTCAATGGGTATTTCCAGTGTCGTTATTACATTAGCGCTTCAGTCCGTCTGTGTTCCGTTTGTGAGTGCGAGGTGAAGAGGCTCTTTGTGCATGGTACCACTCTGCTCTCTGCTCCTTTCTCTCCTCCTCCCCTCTCTTCCTCTCCTCCGCTCTCAACCTCTCCTTCTCTCCCTCCTTGTCCTCTACAGTTCAATAATTGTCCTGCCGCTTGTCTTTGTGCGTGTTCCAGGTCATGAGCTGCTGTCGGAGCTGCAGCAGAGGAGGTTCAACGGCTCCGAGGGGGGAGGAGGGCCTGGAGGTGAGGACTTGACAATGCAACACAAACGATTCCATTTTCAGTTGACTGTGAAGGATTAAATCATTTACAGAAACAATCGGGGTGTTTCAATAAAGGAGATAATGAATTGATACAGTTTTTAGACTTTCAATAAAGCTGGTGTATGTGAGTCTAATCTTGTAAATTAGTATTTTTAGTGTTCTTTGTTTTGTTTTTTTCCATTGAGTATTTTGTAAAAGCAGTCCTTTCTGACTAAACAGGACTGCTGCATGCTTGCTATTTTTCTAATTTTAAAACATTTGATCAATTCCAAACCCAGGACCAAGAGCCTGTGCGTTTCTGTGTAAACTTGGGGCCGAGATTGTGCTGGTTGTGCGATGGTGATCCACTCTGCTTCACTTCACAGTCTGAAGTTGTCTAAAGCTGTGTGAATATGACTACTTGCGACGTGCCAAAGAGTTTGGGAGAGCTCAGAACGAGTTAGATAGATTTGAATCAGGGCTGCCAAAGTTAACTCATGCGATTAATCATAGAAAATTGATGCAGAATAATGACATGGGCCAGGCTTTACCTGAGAGAAGGACACTTCAGGAGCAGCTGTGATATCACGCAGGTATATTTACTCGTAAAATCCAGAAAATAAAGGTGTGAGCACTATGGACCAAATATTTCACCAAACCGCTAAAGGATACTTGAAGACCCCAGGCCAACCCAATCAGCTTCTAGAGTCCACCTATAGGGATTTCCACTGAATTGCCCTGATTTAGAAAGGTACTGCTACTATAAAAACCTTCAATTCCCGATTCAAAAAGCCAGCCAGAGTGGGTCTTTGGCGAGAGAGGAGGAATCCATTGGTGACTTCTTGTCCATGTGCAGATGGGACAAGAAGGACACAGGCATGTGCAACAAAAATGAATACTTCAAAAAATGTCAGGAGTATCTGAATAACTATATAATGTTAATAATAACAATAATACATTTTATTTATCAGGCGCCTTTCTGGGCACTCAAGATCTCCTTACAGCAATTAAAAAAACATTTTAACAATGATGCAGGAATGTGCTAAAATGTGCCTGTGTCTTGATTCAGTTTTGAGTATCACACAAAATTAACTACAAAGAGTGTCCAAGAACTGTATCATTCAGATTTTAACATAGCTTTGATGGAGGCTGTACCTTTTTAATAAGGCTTAGAACAATTTGTTTTAGGTTTGAATCGCAATGCAATTTTGTTATTAAGGTTAAAAAATGATTGTCTATAATTATTCGATCAAGCTCAACATTTGGCCCCCAGCCTGCTTTTTACTTTTATGTGGCAACTTTTTAAAGTAGAAACAACACACTTAGTATTCTAATATTACATATCTCCAAAACAACAATAACATCCATGACTCGATATTTCTCTCTTCTCTGGAAGGACAAACATTACTGAAAAACTGTTTTGGTATTTGTGATAAAAGTAGCTTCAACTGTCTGATATACACTTGACCCCTGTAGAGAAGCCTCCTCACAGTGCCCCAAGCCAGATGGTGCAAAACACACAAAATCCAAACCAAAATGTCTAGACAAAAATTGAAAACCATAAGACCTGCAGTGTCTATAGCCTCTTCTTATGTGCTGCATATTTCTCCCAGGGCCTGCATGGTGTCCCATGGAGGAGGAGCTGCTGGCCCAGCCTCAGGTCATGAAGCTCTTGGACTCGTTGAGAGAGCAGTACACCAGATATCAGGAACTGTGCAGGCAGAGGAGCAAGAGGAACCAGCTGGAGGACATCCACACCAAGGTCATGCAGGTGAGCAGTCAGACAGAGCACAAGCAGACTGGGAGATGCTGAAGGCCATGGGTAATGAAAGGCTGAAGTGTACAATGTAGAGAATTGGAAGTTGTGTAAACGGATGAAACTGTGAGTGCTTTCATTTGAAATATTCATCCAATATTTAGTTGACTGTAGCGAACCTAGGAATTTTGGCAGTTGTCGATTTTAGGGCTGTACAACTGATCCAGTTTTAATAAAACAATATATATTCATTTCAGAACAATGATCCTCTTGGGGCTTTTTAATCCAGAGGTCTACAGCCAGTCTTCTGTCAGTACAGCATGTGGTTTTGAGCAGAGTTCAGAGTTTGAAGGAAGAAATAGGACAATCTGTTTGTAAGTGCTGTACCTGATTGTTCCTGTCTAAAAACACACAAAATGGAACTAGTTAATTTTAAATAGTTTGTAGCCGCCTGAGCAATGTAATTATTTACCACTATACAGTTTATAAGTGCGTTTTGCAACTTTCAGTGGCCAGATCAAGTTTACTGTCTCAGTAAATCTAACAAGCAGTTGCATTATAGCAGCATACATCCTGGTTTTTGGAGAATAAAACTCTATAGTTGGATACGGAACACACTAAGTGGTCTCATTTTGCCCCTTACTTTTACAACATATCTTTACTGGAGCAAAACAAATTTGCTCAACTACACGGGGAAAAAATGGTAACAACTTTAAATGACTCCTTGATTGGTTCATGAGACACATTTTGATAGTAATGTTTTTGTATTTAAAATTGTGATCTATCAATACAATAAAAATTGCAGAAATAAATACTTGATTTAACCATATTTCTTTTAAATTTGTACCCAAGATAGCTTCTTATGAATTGATGTAACTTACTACAGTATTGTGTTGGAAATTATTACTTTTTAATTATCCTGATCTATAACTAACATATCTAAATCTAAATTAAAGGACACATATTATGCTAAATTGACTTTTAATCATGTTATATTGTTGTTCCTTCATCAAAAACACAACCAGAGTTATATTTAGCTGTATTCACACTTTTCAGTAGTCCTTCTCTGAACCTCACAAATCACTTTGTTTAAATTAGTTTAAATTTTCCCCGGATTGTTCCATCACAAGTAAAATCCGGACTTCTCCTGCGCAGTTTTCAAGTCCTTAAACCATCACTGGACTCATTCTGCAGTCAAATTGTGTCAACAAACCTATAGCTGTATTATCATAGCAGTCACGTTGCCTAAGGGCTTCATTTATGCTTTATTTTAAGTTAGAAAATGTGAAATGCTAATGTCAAGGTCACAAAGGCATGTTTAATAGACAAGAATGCAGAATATGTTCACCTCAACATCCTAATTTCCTACAATCATCATTTCTGTACTTCAGTGATTCCATATTTCTTGGATCTCAGAACTAGGCCAAGCCCCTCCAGCTCTGACCCACAATCCTCCAGCCTCCCTCTCCCAGCCAGACCCTTACCCATCAGCCCCGGCGGCTCCAGACCACATAATACCACAACCTTTCACACATGTGTAATCAAGTGTGTGTTCCCGTCTAGGGGTCAGAGGTCAGCGCTTTACAGCTCACAAGAATGTACAGCAGATAGAGAATAGATTAAAGGATTCAATAATTACAAGAAAACTAATCAGAATCTGGGGAATGGTCCAAATGTAATGATCCAGTTTTATGATAATCCTCGTTATTCCGGCTGTAGTTGATTAAAAAGATTCTTGGTCGACTAAAGGAGGCATGGCACTACAAAAAGCCCTTGGCATTATTAGGATCTTGTTGAAAAACTATTTGGAAAAATGTTCCCCCATATTGATCAATCACAATTTTCACAAAGTATATGAACTCCCACAATTTTTGTAAATAAATACATACTTTAAATCCCCAGTATGTATCTTTTAAAATGACAAATATTATGCAAAATTGATTTTTTTTTTAGCTTTTAGCCATGTTCTAACATTGTTTAGATATAAAAAATATACCAGGAGTAGCATTTAGCTTGATTCAGGTTGTTTGATGAATCTTGTTTTGAAAATCTTCTCCCCCTCCGACTGTCAGATCCGCTCCTTCAATGTGTGATGTTTTTTTTCTCAATGTTTGACGTGGGTCCGAGAATCTTCTGCTATTTTAAGTCCTTAAATCATCGCCAGAATCGTTCTGCCTCGAATCACAATTAGTACAACTGTGTCACAGCTCAGGACTGCTGCATTACAAAATACTGCACATATACAAATATGTGTAATTACCTCTGCAGCCAGTAGAGTCCCCAAAGCAGTGATGGTTATATTGCTCTTTGTAAAAAAAAAAAAATTATACTTTTAGTTCTAAAACATGAGATGTTAAAGTAAAGACACTCAAGAGCAGACTTAAGGTTTAATGACTATACAAATAATGCATAATATTTGTCCTTTAACCAAAATATATATTTTCTTGGAGGAGCCTCACCAATTTAATAAACATATTAAAAATGCTAGAAAAATGTATTTCCAATTATATTTTCACACTGGAAAAAATGATAAAATGTAATAAATAGTAAGTGCTATAAGAGTAAGAGAGTAGAGTAGAGTCTATGTAAGAGTTTATTTAGACTTAAAATAAGAATGCCAAGTTTATTTAG
Organism: Rhinogobius similis; assembly: GCA_019453435.1. NCBI lineage: Eukaryota > Metazoa > Chordata > Actinopteri > Gobiiformes > Gobiidae > Rhinogobius > Rhinogobius similis. The sequence goes on along the minus strand of CM033633.1, from coordinate 35,058,534 downwards.
ACTTAAAATAAGAATGCCAATCGAACAAGTATAAAATGTATTATTTTACGTAAAATAAGAAAGACAAGCCTTTTCTCACTTGAAAAGGGGAAAAAATGTTCCTGCTCTTGAAATAATTGTTTTTTTTTTGAGTCAAAAAGATCCAAACTGATCATTGACCGTTAGAAACAACTGGATCTCAATCTTGATTCCAATCTGATTTGGCTGATTAAATTTACTTCTCAGTACACCATCTGCTGGCTTTTGTAGAGACAAACGTGAGCCTTCTGATTATTTATTCTCCATGAAAGACCAAGGCAAAAGTACCCAGAAGAAGTAAACAACTGAAACAAGTTATTGGTCAGCTAATTATGTTAACGAATAATCATTTTCTGAACTTTACGTACACTCGAAAACATGCCATGTGCTGAGAGAAGAGGTTTTATGACTTAAACAAAGCAAGATTGACCCAGGGAACGTGCACATTTATTGATTTTGATAAATGTTTGTAAATACACTCACTTTAGCTTTATCTTTGTCTAATTTTGTAACAATCTCGTCTTTACAGGCCTTTTGCGAGCCAAACAATCGATTCAGCAAAAGAATAATAAAAGTAGTATGCACTTATTTACTTGTTACATATTTGTCAAAGATGAATGTACGACAGTGTGAGCGTTTCCAGGTCAGACAGTGTCGCTGGAGGACATCATAGTTGACTGTGTGTTGTGACATTTGGATGAGTGTGGAGACAAGGGTTAGCGCCTGTGGCTGTGTTCCTACAAGAGCCAGTTACATATATGTCTGTGCTGTGCAAATGTGCATCCATGTGCGATAAATACTCCAGACTACTGCAGTGAATAACATACAAGTCTCTGAGGTCATCTGCGGTCATTTCTAACTCTGCTGTGTGATAAATCTTTAGTCTATGTAACAGTTTTTTTCTAATTAGTTTGGTAGATAGCTCCTGTGGTAAACATTTATCATCGTTTTACATCTGAGAAGTTGCAGTTTGTGATGAAATTTTGATACACAAAGGTTAAAAATTACAGGAAGTAGGGCTGAGTTCTGAAACCAGAATCCCTCTGTGTTGTCATCAATAATTGACGTATCACTGAAAATACAGGGACAATTTACATGCAACTGACACACATTTTCCTGGCAGTTGAAACCATCATACAACAAAATGGTGTTATCAGGCATTATTAATTGTCAGTTCCTACCTATTTGTTCATGACAATGTACGTCACATGTCAACAATTTCGGCTGGGTCGGCCTAAAAAGGTTTACTCTTTGTGTTTTGCTTTTTTATAAATGCTGTTCACAAATGTCGGGTGAAAGATCTCAGTGTAGAAATTGGGGCTTTTCAACGGCTTTCCATGACTACACAGATTTTTAACTGGCAAAGACCTTCATCCAAGTGGGCACTAAAAGCTCAAAGTCACATAAAAAGGCAATAAATGTTTAGTGCTTCACTATTACGGGTGCACGGTGGCAGAGCGGCTAGAGCTTCTGCCTCTCAATAAAGAGATCGTGGGTTCGAATCCCGCACCACCCCAACATCGTGGTTTCGAATTCCGAACCACCCTAACATCACACGATCTCTCTGGGTGGAGTCTGCATGTCCTCCCCGTGTTACCGTGTGTTCTCTCCGGGTTCTCCGGCTTCCTCCCACCGTCCAAAGACATGACTGTGTAGGTTAATTGAGAACTCTAAATTGTCCCTAGTGAATGAATGTGAGAGTGAATGGTTGTCTGTCAATGTCCTTGTCCTCTGTGTCAGCCCTGTGACGAGTTGGCCACTGTCCAGGGTGTACCCCGCCTAAGGCCCAAAGTCACTGGGATAGGCTCCAGTCACCCGCGACCCCTAACGGGAATAAGCGATAGAAAATGAATGAATGAATGAATGAATGCTGCACTATTACCATACACAGGGAAGGTTTCAGGCCGTGCTTCAGTTTTTTCATTATGTTTGACCAGAATGCTCGTCACAAATGCCAATAATCGAGTTTTAAAATGCAGCTTTTCTTTTGCACAATACTGTTTGTTTTCCTCTAAATGTCAGCACCACAGCTGAATAAAGATCAGGACTGTTTTTTATGCAGATTTCTTTTGGAGTTTACGTTCGTTTACATTAGGACTAGAACCAAGATGGCTGCGGGTGGCTCAGGTCACATGTCTGGCATGAACCAAAGGATTTTGGCCATTGTTTACAGTATGTTAACAGTTGTGGAATTACCTCTCTCTGTTATATGTGCTGCCTCTATCCTACCAGGAAGTACATGATAAACTTCACAAAAATTGTCAAACTGGGGACACATAGGCAAAAGGTTTATTAGATTAAATATAATCATGCTCACCACGTTTTAGTGAAATGTGTAGTCTAACCTGTTATATGCACGTTAAAAAGCTTGTACATTGTGACTGCCCACAATATTAATGAGACTTTCGGTGACAATATTTTGGTTATTGTTTACATCCCTACTTGACATGTAGCCTTCTGTTCTTGTTGTCCAGGTGGTGACGTGGCTCCAGGGCCCGGGCTCTGAGCTGTTGAAGTCCCACCAGGCCATAGGGGACTCCATCAGGGCCGCACAGGCTCTGCAGCAGAAGCACGAGGAGATCGAGAGCCAGCACAGCGTGAGTATCACAACGTTAAAGCCACGTTTCAACTGGTTCACTTAAGAGCAGATTAGTACATTCCTCTGTCAGCCCATTTAAGCGATCCTAAGAGAGCCGTGAGTAGTTAGCTTCCAAAGCGGTTTGGCTCGATTTTGGCCTCTCAAGAGAGAACTTTCATCAGAAAACCAGACAGCAAAAATTACACTGAACAAAAAAACTTTTGTTTTTTTTCTCCCATTATTCATGACCTGAACTCAAAGATATAAAACATTTTCTATTAACACAACCCATTGTTATTGCATTTTAACAACATGGCCATGGGACTACAGATGAAAAGTAGTCTTTTAGGCTAATTCTGCCTTTTTTACTCATGTTTATTCAATTTGCCGATATAATCCCTCCCACCTCACTGGTGTGGCATAGCAAGTATGTAGCTGATTAGACAGCATGCATATTGTAGGCTGGCTACAATTTAAAAAAAACACTCTGAAATGTCTTATCACAGCACAGTGCCAGAGATGTGGCTTTGACGGGGCATGCAGTTGGCATGTGACTGCAGGAATGTCCACCAGAGGCCCATGTATTGAATGTTCATTCACCATAAGCTGTCTCTAAGAATTTGTCAGAGAATTTGACAGTATCTCCAACTGGCTCACAACTGCAGAACACGGGTGTCCACACCAAGCCAAGACCTCCATATTCAGCACGTTCATCTCCAAGATTATTTGAGATCAGCCCCCAACAGCTGCTGCAACAATCACTTTAACCAAAAGACTGCCCAAACTATCAGGAACCGTCCCAGGGAAGCTAATCTGCTCATCATCCTCATCGGGATCTCCACCTGACTGCAGTTCAGAGTCTTAACCGGCTTGAGTGAACAAATTCTCACATTCGATGGTGTCTGGGAACGTTGGGGACTTCTTCTCTTCACAGATGAATCTCATTATTTATTCACTGTTCAGAGCAGAAAAATAGGCACAAAAATGTTTGTGTTTAAATTTTTGTTCACTTTGAAAAGAAAATTATAATGACTTGTTCTTGAGATAGACCATCCTGTTTCCAGTGATGGTAACGAAGCTGACATTCTTGGCAAAACAAAACTAGCTAGCATCATCATGTCAAGTTAAATAAATTTAGAAAATCAGGTACTTTACTTTAGCTTTAGCTGTCTCACATCGACACAAACTTGAAATTACTAAACGTTTTTTTGTAAATTGCTGATCGGTTGTAATGACATTGTGACTCTCTTACCCTGTGTCTCTTCTCAGGAGTGGTTTGCGGTGTACGTGGAACTGAACCAGCAGATTGGCACTCTCCTCAATGCCGGAGAGGAGGAGGAGGTGGCTGAGCTCAAGTCCCTCCAGCAGCAGCTCAGTGACGTGTGCTACAGACAGGCCGCACAGCTGGAGACCAGGCAGAACGTGCTGCAGGCGGCCCACAGCTTCCACAGTACCACACAGGAGGTGAGCTCATCTATCACTGATGAGAGGATGTACTGATGAGCAGAAAACATGCTTTACAGCTGTCTTGTACCTGTAATGTTTCAGCATTATGGCAACGCATTTATCTCGTCTCCAACAAGATTTTTAAGTTCAACAGGAGCACTGCAATAACATCACCATAAAGACAAGCAGGTGACCAGACAACCAGAAAAGTTACATGGCACACCCTTAACTAAATTGTTTTGAATTTGAATAGAATAATAATAGAGTTTTTATTACTGCAAAACATATCAAATGGATTAGCACCAACATGTGTAAACAGGTTTGAAGAATGCCTGTCTGTCATAGTCAGATCTCAGGATAATCATGTGCTCGTCTCTAAACTATATAGAAATGAATGTGTGAGTGTGTTGTTCTGATAAAACAAGTGTCCGTCTGTCTCTCCACAGCTGTCCCAGCAGCTGGACAGTCTTCTGGGCATGCTCTGTGCCGATGTGGCCCCAGCCGACGGAGCTGCCATCCAACAGAACCTCAAAATGCTGGAGGAGAAGCTGCAGACTGTGGGTGCGTAACTTTACACCCCAAAGTGTCACAGATAAGAGCTCTTTATTCTGTTGATAGAGCTGTGTCACAAGTCTGTTTACTTGTCCTCTTCAGTCTTTGATTCTCCTGCTGTCAATCAGGGCTGCAACTAACAGTTATTTTGATAGAGCTGACAACCCCTAGTTGTATATCTGTTTTTATGATATTGTTTGTGCTTGTCAGAGGCGGGCCTGACGTCGCTGCGGCAGAAGGGGGCACTGTTGCTGGAGCAGATGTGTGGGGGGACGGCGTGGCCTGTAGAAGAAGCAGACGGGGCTTCGGAGGATCAACAGGGGAACGTCCAGCAGATCCAGGCAGTCATGGATGAGATGCAGCTCCGTAAGCAGAGGTGAGCACTGGGTCTGGAGCCACAGAGCAGGCTTAACTTTGTATCACCAGGATGGACTAACCCAGACCTGAGGTTCTCTGGACAAGTGCTACTCCAGGTCAGGTCATTGACTGGCAGAGCTCAGAGCTCAGAGGCAGAGTCTGCACTTAAACTAATAACACTCATGCAGTACACCAGTGCTATTCAAATACATTTCCCTGAGGGCCAGATTCTCCTGAGGGAAGTGGCCTGGATAAGTCCACAACACGGCACACTTTTGACACAGTCACATGAAATATTCCCACCAATAAATCTGTTTCAAAACAACTTTTTGTAGAAAAAAATAAATACAAAAAGCATAGCAACATAGCTTTTCAAATTTGGCTCTAAACCAGATCTAAAGCAGAATTAAACTAGGATTTAACCGGTATACAGTGGTATAACCACAGTGACTCAGTGGTTATACCATTCATCCAATGGAACCCCCGTTAGTCCCAGTGTACTGATGTTGTGTCCCTGTGCAACACACTTGTCCACCTTACTTGCTGTGAAAAGGGTGTAAGTGGTTGGTAATGGCAGAGATTCTCACTTCTGTCTGTAACTACAGATGTAGATTATCAGTGTGGGGTAATATTGTTTTTTAAAACTTATATAAAAACTGACTACTCGGTGTAAGTATCAATACCAAGAACAATCATATAATAAAATATTGATAAAATGTGACCTTTCCTGAACAGTTTCAAAATGATCTCGAGCTTCATCAGAACTAATATAAGATCACATGGAAACATAAAAGACTACTATTATGTGTTGGAAATTACATTTTATTGTCTAAAATACAGCATGTTTTTAATTATCATTGTGGTGTTGAAATTCAAAATATTTAGTGGTGAGCCTTCTCCTTTGTATTGAAATCAAATCCACCTAGCCTTGTATGAAAGTGGTGTGTGCGTGAATGGTTCAAAGATATGTACTTCTGTCAGTCTGTCCCAGGGCAGCTGTGGCTACAGAAGTGTGTGAGTGTGGAGTGAATGAATAATGACTGCAGTGTAGTGCTTTGAGTGGCTTTAACAAGCCTATAAAGTGTAAGGCACTATTATTATTATTATTATTATTATTACCAGTGTTATTATTATTATTATTAAGTGTATGTAAGGACTAGTGTCAGACTAGTAGAATGGAATCAGTATCCGTTTTCCTTGTGTTTTGTCAGGTGTGAGGACATGGTGGACGTCAGGAGGCTCAAGATGTTACAGATGGTCCAACTCTTCAAATGTGAAGAGGACGCTTTACAGGTCAGAACATGTTGTTATACTATTATTGAAATTAAAGATAGAGTTTGTAGCCTGGTCTCTGATTGGTGAGAAGGGTTTGGCTACGGCCAATGGGAAGTAAGGAGCTCCACTTACTCCACTTAGGGTGGGGTTTAATATTTAATTATTGACCCCTAACTAACCATAACCAACATGTAACTATTGTAAATGAATAAACTGTAAATAATAATAATAATATAATAATACATTAAAAATAATGAAGTCTTTAGGCACCAGATGTGACATTGTGGAGCTCCACTTAAACCTTCACTCCATGCAGCACTGCAGCCAGACTGTCTAAGATCAGAGAGAGACATATTAGGTTTAATTCCTACTAGTTTATTCTGTTTCAGTTGTAGTTATAGAGCTTGTAGTATGTTCCCTGTGTGATGTGAAAGTAACTTGTTTGTTGTGTGGGTCCAGTCAGTGGAGTGGCTGAGCGAGCTCCTGGACGCTCTGCTAAAGACTCATGTGAGACTGGGAGACGACTCTCAGGAGACCAGGACCATGCTGGACAAACACCGCAAATTTGTGGATGTCGCTCAGGTGAGACTTCCAAATATGTAGTACTGAAGAATCCTAACATACGTCATGCTCGTGGTAATCATGCAGTATCAATTATACAAAATACTATAAGACTAAGACTAAGATGTCCATAATCAGTGGTGCTCAATAAGTAAAAGTACAGACTCCTATGCAAACAAATTAGCACATACAAAAATCTACTCAAACAAGTCAAACGATTAGTTCTGTTGTACATTGAGACTTTTTGAATAGGTTTTTAACCAAATAAAGATTGAAATATGCTGACTGACGGCTTCTAGATAGAGATGATTTATGAATAATGTGTATTGTTGTCAAAAATCTGAAATGCTTTTTGACATTTTGATTTAATAATGCTGCTGTCTTTGTTGCATAAAGAAATAAAAGGTATTTTCGTACCTGCTTCGTTGTACAAACACCTTTTGAGCCCGTGATGCACTCTTTTTAAGGTGTTTTTGTATGTGTTTTAGAGGCTGAATCCACAGAATGATTACAATTGTCAAAATATAACGACAATTGATTTTTTAATATTTGACTTGTCATGTTTAGAGGATTCATTGTTGCACCCCTACAGTAACGTACTTTCTTTTTCCAGTTCAGTAAAAACATCGTGTAGTAGAAAGTTCAGAAACCTGCTCTCTTCCCTAACCACTAAAAATGACTCAAGTGTTAGTTACTGTACTTTTCCTGTTGTACTTGGTAACTTTCCCCCTGTAATGCCGGTGTATCTCCGTGTCTCTCCCAGAGCACATATGACTACGGCCGGCAGCTGCTGCAGGCCACTGTGGTGCTGTGCCAGTCTCTCCGCTGCACCACGCGCTCCTCGGGGGACACCCTGCCTCGGCTCAACCGCGTGTGGAAGCAGTTCAGCGTGAGCGCCGAGCAGAGACAGACGCGCCTCGAGCTGGCCCTGGACTTCCACACCGCAGCCGAGAGGGTCAGGAACCTTTACAAGTCTCTTATGATGTAATAATGTAAAGCCTGTGCGAAATAGGGCTGGGTGTGATTAGAATCATATTTCAATGTTTTAGAGCTGTTGGGATCTTTTGTAGGACACATATTTTGAAAATTTTAGCTTTTAAGCATGTTTACCATTGTTCTCTCACCAGAAACATTCCTGGAGTTGTATTTAGCTTCATTCACACTTGTTTGTTCATATTTAGTAAGTCCTCTACTGTCCACAAATGTAAACCATAATGTAAAAGGGTTTTACTCATATCATTCAGAAAGTTTGATTTAATAAAGCCGGTCACATACTAGAGGAATTGGGATCTATTTGACAATGTAAATTGGATTTCACATTTTTTTTGATTGTATTGGTTATAATTCTATGATTCTTTTTCTCACAATAATCATAGTACAACATTATCATACTGTGAGATTGCTCTATTTATCAACCAATTTGAAGAGTACAATAACATTTTTGACATTTGAAAGTCTATGTCACATGGATGACCTTAGCAGTCATGCAAGTTCATGAGTTTGTTGTGATATGTAGCTTGTATCCACATAGTTAATGCGTGTCTGCGTGTCTGTTTGTCTGCGTGTATGTGTGTCTGCGTGTCTGCGTGTCTGCGTGTCTGTGTGTCTGCGTGTCTGTTTGTCTGTTTGTCTGTGTGTCTGCGTCATGTGCAGGTGTTACAGGAGGTGTGTGTGGACCCGGCTTCTCTGGACGATGTAGACTCTTCAGGGAAAGCTCTTCTGGACAGACTCACTATGCCAGTCATCTTCCCCGACGGGTAATCCCACACATACTCCATCATTCAAGGACACATGTTCTGCTACAGTGACTTTTTTGAGCTTTTGATCCTGTTCTAACAATGTTCTGTCATCAAAAACACACCTGAAGGAGCCTTCAGCTGCATTCACACTGTTTTGCGGAATGTTGATAAGAAAATCAGAATCGGTTTACTGCCATTGTCAGTGATCAAACTTCACAAACATAGGAACTTGCTTTGGTGTAAGGTGCAACATAAAACAATGAATAAAATATAAAAAAAGGCATGCATAAAATTAGAAAAATAAAATAGAATAGACTTCGACTATATACAGAAATGTACAGTTGGACAGACAGTAGTGCAGAGCAATAGATAGCTGCTTTTATAATTGTTGAAGTGGCTGGTGTTATAAAGTGTTTGAGTCCAACAGTTCTGAACAACAGAAACAGTTGTATGTTTAAAGGCTAATAACAATATGAAAAACAGAGAATATTTTCGCTTACACTTTAAAATGCTATTTTTAGTATTACTTTTGTTTTTTAAAGGAACAATATTCTGCATTTTTCATATTGCTGTTAGCTTTTAAACATGCTCTTGAGGGCCTTAAATTTGCCATCTCATGTTAAAAAAAAAAAAAAAAAAAGTTTCTTATTCATTCTATGACCTGTGCTATCAGTCACTGTGAAATGACACTTACTGAGTGCATCCAGCCAGCAGATGGCGCCAGTGCTACATATACAATCTAGTTAACTTCTTTCACAAACTTATGATGCAGGTTTCCTGCAGCAGTTATAGTGTTTGGATGGCAGAACGAACGAGTTTATCAATCATTTAAGGACTAAAAAAAGCAGAAGACGTAGATTGCGGCTAGATCATGGCTATATTGCTTCAAAATTATATTTGAGCTTGACAAAATAGGGCTGGGACCATACAGTGTTTTCAAATATTGCGGTTTTGGGTGATACATGTATTGTTACAGACGCCAAGTATCACACTGTTTTAATGACATCTTGTACATTCATATTCTGGTTTTCATTTCCTAAAACCACCTTGATTTTCCACTTCACTTTTGCCTCCTTAATGTTTGTTTCCATGCATTAAAGTAACATGACAAGGTCAGGAGGTAACCTATCAAACTTATTTATGAAACAAATGACAAAATTCAGCTCTCCCTATTTTATGACAATACCAGGGTAGGATACCATTGTTGTTCTTTCACAGTACATAATTGCATATGATTTTTCTTAATCCCACATTAAAAATATATATATTTGTACTGGTGCTGAGTAACGTTTTATAGCTCTGACACCAGCTTGATATTAAAAGACAATATTATTCTTTATTTATGGTATTCCAAAAAAATACCACCCCTTTTCATCAGTTCTTTCTTGCAGATTTTGGTTAGGGTTAGGGTTAGAACTACACACTTGTTATTCTAGTTCTAAACAAGGAATAACCCAGAGGATGTGGATTAAATCGACTTAAAATTTTAAATATTAGTGGATTGATTGCTGCAGCACAAATAATATAATATAATATGTTGTATTGTCAGAGGCGTTTATGTGTATCTTATCAAGCATTTTGTCGTCCAGGACCGAGCATTTCTTCGGCAGTCCCAGCGACACAGCAGTAGCGGCTGAAGGCGTCCGAGAGCGCCTCCTGTTGGTGGAGGAGCGGCGGTTACAGCTGCAGGCGGCGGGCATCTGTTACCATGACGAGGAAGAGGAGGAAGGGGAGGGGCACGAGGAAGCAGAGGCGGGGCTTTTGAAGAGACAGGACTCTAAACTGGACGTGATCGGAGAGGAGCTGAACGAGCGAGACGAAGGCGAGGAAGAGGAGGACGAGGAGCTGCACAGAGACGAACAGGACTGTTGAACTACAATTATAATATAAATACAGACTTTAACCAAGAGTATGGAGATCTGAGGTTTACCAAGGCTACATCCAGGGGTGCACTACATTTTTGGTCCTAACGTTTCAATTTCATATACTGACATGTACACATTTGTCTTAAAGGACATGTCATATGCAGAATTGACTTTTTAAGCTTCATGTTCTAACATTGTTTCTTCATCAAAAACATACCTGGAGTGTCATTAAGCTTCATTCATGCTCGTTTTGAGCATTTGAGCACCTTCATTCCAACTGCCTGCTTACATTAGCATGTCGGAGCAAGCTAGCTTTTGTTTATTTCCCCATGGTAATTCCTTCTGCTGCCAGTAGATGGAGGACTAAAACACATTCCGAGGGTGAGGGTTAGACTGATAAAAAGTAATGTGTGATTTGAACGCATATATTATTTTAAGTTGTAAAACAAAGGTGCAAGTTTAAAGGTCAGGCAGGACAATGACCTCTTGTCGACGTGTCCTGGGAATAATCATTTGTGAAAAATTATTCAAAAGCATTGGGGCTTCCAACTTTATTGAAAATTATTATAAAAACAGGGCTGTTGCGATATCTAATTTTTTACATTTTTAGTCTTGTGGCATTTTTTTATTTGTTGCAGTGCTGTCTCAGCTGTTACCAAAGCAGTACTTGAACTTTCAGTTTAGTGGAACTTCAGTTTAGTGAAAAAACGCCCAAACCAAAATGTGTCTTAAGATAATGATTGTGCTCGTAGACTGTTGACTTTGGATTCACCTTTGTGAAATGGAACTCAGGCCCTCTAACTACTGTGCTTCAAACCACATACTTTTACTGACTGAAGATTTCCTGATCATTGGCGATAAGATTTTTTTTATTTTAAAATTGGATTAAATGCATAGCCTTAATTTGCCTTTGTTTTAGTTTTTCTTAAATTGCCTCTCACATCTGAATCGTTAACATTCAGTATCATGATCTGCTTAAGAAGAAAACTGTTAAAGGACACATATCATGCAAGATTCACTTTTTTGAGCGTTTATACATTGTTCCATCATCAAAAACACATCTGGAGTTATATTTAGTTTTATACACACTTGAGCTTATAGTGTCATCATGAATCCTGCCTAGTAAGTCCTCGACCTTTGAGCCCCAGAAAACACCCAGTTTCACATCTCTCAATTTCCCCATCCTAAGGTAGAGCTCGGAGAACTTCTGCGCTGTTTTTAATCACCCGACTTGTTCTAAGCCTTTCTGCTGTCATATTGCCTTCATTACAACTGCGTGCCTGCATTACCATGTCGGGGGTAAGTTAGATTTGTTCATCTCTCATAAAAAAGTCATTATAATAATTCACGATGTGGAAAACGCCTGACTCTGAGAATGTCATGTGTACTTTTAGAAATGACCATTCTAAAACATGACCAAAGCAAAGGTACAAGAGCGTGTTAAAAGGACAATAGCTGTACAAAAAAAAAAAAAAACATTTGATATTTCAGTGACCTGGATGTAGCCTGCTAACCCCAGAGCCTTACGAGGACACTATAAGCTCAAAGCTGCAGCCAGTTTGTGGTTCTAAACTACAACGCCTCTGCACTAAAAGACTGAACACTACATTTCCCATCAGCCATCTGGAGAAAAGCCTACTTAAGCCTGGACTGTTACTGGACTTTCTGGTGATATTTCTGCTTTGTAATACTTTCCTAAAGACTATTCCATGATTAGACCAACATTTCCTTTTCCCTGCATGCAATGTGTTACTAAAGTTGAAGGGAATAACTGGATTTTCAAATATGGAGGAGCATTGGAAGTCATTTTTTTAAAAAGTATTCTGTTTCGCTGGTGCTAACATGAATCCTGTGTGTGCCTCTCTCCGTCTGCTTCTGGCCTTTGATTATTCCCTTGTGCTAATAAAAACTTTTGGAGCCACTGACATTGTGACATGGAGCTGTGTGTGATGTAATGTTTTACAATATGCTACAGAAATTGTGTGAAAGATACTTGCACACAGATTATTGTATACACATGAGATTTCAGTGGACTCCAACTTACACTATGCTATTGTAGTCCTAGCTAGCATTTCAATAAAGTCCTCATGAAGCTGGCTCCAGTGACATCACAGTCTTCCATCCCATTGTTGTACATGGCACACAGAAAAGATACTACTTTAAAGGGGACATATTATGCAAAATCAACTTTAAAGTGTGTATGACAGGTTTTAACAGTTTTCTCATTTAGATTTGATTTAGTTTATTAATATCTACTAAAATCTACTTTTCAAATCTCATTGCTAAGTATCTGGAAAAAAGCCCAATATGTCTCCTTTAATACTTCCATTTCCTTGTTGAATGTACTTAAATCTACCCAGTGATGTAGCCTATAGCACACTGTTTCTTGTGGACCTTCGTGCACATCATGCTGGTGTGTGAGCTCAGAGGAGACTGTCTGGATGGACCTGCACCCTCTGCCGGCCTCAAACACTGCCTGCAGAGAGGGGAGTGAGGGGGGCGCTCACAGAATGGTGCCTGATGCTGGAGACATGCGTGAGGTGGTTCAGAATTTCTCACAGAGGTAGTGGCGGTTTTGAAAAAGCGCCATTTAAACAAATCAACGTATACACCTTTTTAAAAGCTAAATCATCCGAATGTTCAAAAGTCTAGAATGGATGCACCTCGAAGTACATACATAAAATAATATATATATTAACTTACTTCAGATCTAAGGAAATTACTTTGTTAAAATGAAAGCAACAGTTTAGAATTTTCCAGGTGAGAAATGTCAGTTTGTGTACTTTTCTATTACAAAGTATTTAAAAAGTACTATTTTCTTGACTGAAAATACTTTTTGTAGTAAATTGTCCAGTATATCAGTGGATAAACAGAAAATCGATCAAGTATTTTTCCAGTAAAACCTGAAACTAATTCTCCCTTTGACAAAATCTTGTGATATTCTGAAACTAATCCCAGTTTCTCCATGGAAATCACATTATGTTCCTCTTCACTTTTGCCTCCATGCCGGAATTTAGTTTACAACCTTTAATTGAACGTAAAGGTCAAATGTACTCATCCTTAATTTAAAAAGTATCTGAGTAAGTTAAACATTTTATAGAAGGTAGTGTAAACCGATATAGACCTATATTTTCATCACCTGCATTGATCGTAGAAAGGGGTTCAGAGGTTGTCATCCGGACGCCGTTTAAAGATCGAAACGTTTCGACTTTATCCAAAAGTCATTGTAAATTTTGGATAAAAGTCGAAACGTTTCGAGTCATTGTAAATTTTGGATAAAAGTCGAAACGTTTCGATCTTTAAACGGCGTCCGGATGACAACCTCTGAACCCCTTTCTACGATGGACCACACCTGGACGAATGAGGGTTTACATCGACGAATCACCTGCATTGGTCCTATAGTGCAATGCTATCACCAGAGGGCGCGCTAAACTCTCGTCTACTTACTGCTTTATAAATAATGTTGGACCAGTAATGGAAAAAGTTTCAGGACAACATTTCAAATTTGGTGAACAATTTTTGTATTTGCACAAACAATTACAAAACAAAAAAGAAGCAGATTCAAAGAGGAACTTTGATTTAACATTGTTTTCGTTTCCGGCCGGACCATAATATCAGAAGGAACTCAAGATGGCGACCTCTCTGCTTCGGATAGGGCGAGCGGCTTCTCTCAAGGTAAAAGCCTTAAACACGGCTTAACACGGCTTAACTTTCTTATTATTCACATGTACTGAAAGGCAAAAAGAGCAATGTACATAAATGACTTGAAAAATGTAAATAATGTATGCATTTAAACAGCCAAAGAAAGCAAATATCTCACTCCGATCAAAGGACATACACTTACTGAACTTATTACTCTCCAAATATTCAAATCAGGCGTACAGGATGGTGATTAATTTGTCATTTTATATTAATTGCTGTTGAAGTTGATTGTTCTGAGGTACAGCATTTATGTGAACACCTAAACAATGAAATATTTAGTACTCAAAGCAGGACGTCTGCTCAAAGGTTATTCTGACGTCGTCCCCACGCACTTGGTTAAAATCAAAATATAGCGTTACCTTTGTTATTAGCGGTGCCAACTAGCCATACATGAGTACAGTAGACTACTATTGTAGCCACAGTTGCCCATGCGCAGAGTGACAGAATTGACAAGGCTGCCAATCTGCGCCATCAATCACTCGCACATTAGATTCACGCTGGGCAATGTGTGTAAAGTGTCTTGCGCAAGGACACAATGACAGTTACAGTAGAGCCACTTCTGTCCCACTGTGGGAGTTGACTTTCCCAGCGGTGTCCCAGCCAAGTACAAACCAGGCCCTGTCTTGCTTGATCTGGCGACATTGAGCATTGACCCGCAGTATACCCACATACTTCCTAAATCCTTTTTCCTGTGAAATCCAGAATGACATCTTCAGTGTTGGAGAAGTGTGTATTGTAGATGCCATGCAAAAATTATTTCAGAGTCGCTCCCTACCCTTTCCAGGTGGAAACATCTTGCTTTGTATAATTGTCTCCAGATGACTACCAATGTGACTTTTTCTACCATGGACCACTCTTGGACAATGGATTACACCAAACTGAGACTATAGTTTGCTTTGTGTTATACCTAGCTGCCTTCCATAAAGTAAAAAGAACAAAAAAAGTCATTTCACTGAGGTGAGTCAAATGTCTACATTTGTGTGTCTGTTGCAGTGTCTCCAGCTGGAGAGCCTGTGTGCTCTGAGGAGTCGTCCTGTAGCCAGACTGTGCACCGGGGCTAAAGAACCAGCCCAGGCCAAGGGTAAGACCATCCACTTCAACTCAACATGCTTTGTATATTTGAAAAAGGGCTTTTAATGAAATATTTTGTGTGTTAATTTTCATCCTAAAGGTAATTCTTTTACTATCTCATGTTTGGATCCGTCTTTAGTGTTAACAGTTATAGTATGTACTCAAATTGAAATTGTGCTTTTGATTTCCATTTCCCTCACAGTGTGTTTAATGTATATTTTATTATGTTATGTATTCAATTCTATCTTGTGATGTTAAACTGTATGAACATGTCTGGTGCTGGATTGGCGCAACTGGAGCACCGCAACCCAAGATTCTTGATTCATCTAGCCTTTTATTCAAAACAAAATAAATTGTATTCTTTGCTAGTCTTACATATTTTCTCAACAGTAGATTGTAGCAGTTATCAAAATTACATTTTTACTTAAAAGCAAAGCACAAATTGGCCAACATTGCAACTATATAATATGCCTGAGTTAATTAAGAGGCTATTTTCCGTCTGTAGTCCTTTGCCTGATGTACAGAACACATTTCTTAGATTAGTATTAGCTGCTGCTGCTGCAGCAGCAAGATATGAAGTCTAGACACAAATGTTAAAGCTGGGTAAAAATCCAAACGAAATGCTTTCCATGCTTTCAAATTTTAACATTTTCCAGTGAATATTTATGACGTCTCATTCACATACACACACACACACAAAATAATTTTCCTAATCATGAAAGTAATACTTTTTAATTGTAGTCAATCTTCTGTGTGCATCTTAGTTTCTGTATTTGAGTTGGTGTATTATGTTCCATTCTACTGTTGAGAATACACTGAAGGTTGACCTCTTCTGCGTGTGCAGCCTAACGCTTTATGACTGTTTCCCAGCAGCAGAGGCTCCAGACGAGCGAGCAGCTCTTCTCTCCTACAAGACCTCCGTTGCCTTTCCAGTTAAACTCATAGACCCTGAAGTTTTCTCACAACAGCCTTTAGTTGCAGCAGCAGAATCTGTAGCTACATCCACAGCTAACCCTGAAATAACCACAGAACCTCAGACAGAAAGTCCTCCAGAGCCAGTTGAACAAGTTAGCTCAGCTGAATCTACTTCAGAATCCACCGATCTTGCTCCAAGTTCAAATGCAGAAGCAGAAGCAGAAACTCCAACCCAGGAACCAGTCCTTGCAGCTCCAGAAGTTGCTGAATTAGCAGAAGAAGCTAAAGCATCTCCTTCAGAGGCACCTGTGGAAGAGCTGGTTGATTCTGCTCCTATAGTTCCCGAAACAGCTGCTCCAGAGCCAGTTGTTGTAGCTTCTGAAGTTGTCGAGGGGACTCCAGAAGAATCCACGGCAACTACTACCGCCACACAAGCCGAAACCACTGCAGCAGAACCTGTCATTACCGCAACTGCAGAAGAACTTGTTGATTCTGCTCCAGTGATTCCAGAAACTCAAGAGCCAGTCGTTGCTGAAGCTGCGGCTGGAGATAAGACTGAAGAAGACACTCCTGTATTAGCCACTACCTCAGAAAGCACTATTAAATCAGAGTCCTCTGACTCAGGTGGAGCTCCGGTCGATGCTTCCTCTTCGTCATCCTCAAGTGATTCTGATTCGGACTCTGACTCAGATTCAGACACGGAAGATGAGAAAACAGAAATCAAAACACAAGCCCCTGAAGTGAAGGAAGATGTGAAGGTGGACAAGGCACCTGAAGTCAGTTCTGATGAGAGTGTTAAAGTCGAACATTTGGCAGACCCTGTTCCTGAGATTCTGACCACAGCTGAAGCTTCTGTTGGCGAACCAGCAGCCGCTGTTATAGAGCCACAAGTTTCTGAAGACGCCATCAGTGAAGAGAAAGCGGAAAGCTCAACTGAAGGTCCTTTAGAAGCAGCAATGACTGAAGCCGTTGTAGATGTTGAAACCCCTCCAGAAGTTGTGGAAGACGCAAAGTTAGTCCAGGAAGGTGCGGAACAAGCCCCAGAAGTTCTTGCATCAGCCCAGGAAGTTGTCGAAAAAGTGGTTGTATCGACTGAAGAACTTGTTGATTTAGCTCCTGAGGTTGGCCAATCTGCCCCAGAAGTTGTAGTGGAAGAAGGTGCTAAACCTAGTGAAGAAGCTGTTGAATTGGCTCCAGATGTCGTTGAAGTAGTAGATGCTTCCCCAGAAGTTGTTGAAACGACACAAGAGGCAGTTGAAACTTCCCCGGAAGTTGTAGCTGAAGATTTAGCTCAAAAGGCCCCAGAAGTTGTAGAAACAACCCCAGAAACAGCCGAACCTATCCTAGAAGTGGCTGAATTGGAACAGGAAGTAGTTGAACCAGCACAAGAGGTAGTTACCTCTGCCCAGGAAGTTGTAGAACCTCTTGCATCAGCCCCAGAAGAAGTTAAAGCACCTGTAGAGACCCCCATAGAACCGACCGAAATCCCCATTAGTGCAACTGCGGAGCCCAGCGCTGAGGAGCTGGTGGACCCCGCTCCAGCTGTGGAGGTCAAAGCTGAGGAGGAGTTGGTTGCGGCTGAAGCATCAGAGGGTACACACTCTAAACTCCCCCTTTTGAAAAACAACCAAAACATGCTACCTCTTTTTATGGATCTCTTGGCATGAAACATTTCTCTTTGTGGAGCGTGGAGGTGTTAACCCATGTCACTCATATTAGCACATGCTTTCACCATATCTATGGGGCACTTTCCTAACCTGGAATTTAGTACTTGAGTTGTAAATCTTGCTAGGACACTAAATATAATTATTTTAAGCTTTATTTAATAATATTACCAGTGATTGAATCACATTTTCCCCATTATATCCTAGTTATAAATGACTATTTTCCACACTGTTAAACATCAACCCAAAAAGGAGCAATAGTTAGTGTTAGTTAGTGTTATTAGTTAGTCATAACTCAAACTATACAACAGAATGCAGTTAAAAGCAAAAACAATTCAAAAGTTCAGCAGTGTAAATACAAATATTTCTGAGATTACATTCATTTAACGACAAACATTATGCAAAATTGAGCTTTTAACCATGTCGTTACATTGTTCCCTCATCAAAAACATAGCTGGAGTTTAGCTTCAATCACGCGTGTTTGATGAATCATATTTTGTAAGTCCTCTTCCACATGAGCCTCATAAAATGCTCTGTTTCAAATTTACCAGATTTGTGATGTCAAAGGTAGAGCTCTAAAGTAGTTCTAAAACATGAGATGCAAAATTACAAGACCGTGTTGAAAGGCCAATGGAAATATAAATAATGCATGTGTCCTTTTGAAATACATCATTACATTTTGAACCCCCTAGACTACCGGTACATTTATTTGTGATCATTGAGATGTAGTTATACTGAAAGTGCATTTTTTGGCAGATACTGTAGTAAAGGAATATAAGGGGGAAAATATCTTCTGACTTCAAGTGCTGCAAGTTGCTTTCTTCTCCCAAAACTTTTATCTGGTGAAGTCTCAATTTACTAAACGTGCAATAAATAAAAGTAATAAGCATAGGTACATGTTACAAGATGACTTCAGGTGTGAAATTGCCCCTATAGACCCATTGATTCTCATGTCTAACACAATAGTTTTGTTTGTCCTGCATGGCCTTGGCCTCTGTGACTTCTCCATCTGCCATCGCTGCTGCCGGCTTTTGCTTTAGCTCCCGCTCTAGATTTGGCTGTTCTCACGCTCCCTGCTGTTATCATCTGGCACTTAATGCTCAATCGCTTTTCTGCATATCATCCTGCTGCTTTCGTATGCTTTTTTTTTAGTTCCTATTGAAGTCCTTGTCTTAAACCCTTGCTATGCCTTGCAGTTGCCAAATTCATCCTTATCTGGTCAAATTTGGTCGTCTCTACATCACTTGGGCTGAGACAGTTCAAATTCAGGTTTTACAAAGAGTTCAGGGCATGTGAAATTCATTACGTATTCATATAATCACCAGCAGAGGGAGTCCTTGCGCAAGAGAAGGGAACTGTAATGGAATTTTTGTTGACAAAATCTGTGCCTTTTGTGATTTTTAAATAATATTTTTAAAACTACTTTTTCAAATTCAACCAATTTCAATAATATTTAAGCAGTTACAGGTGAAACATGTACATTGCAGGCAAAATCTTTGTTAATGCATAAATCAAAATGTTTTAGTAAGTAATTTAACTTCAATATGTAACAGCAAAAAATTACAAAAATGTCACTCTACATGCCATTTTTTTAATCTAACACTGTCATATAAAAGTGTATCTTTATAAGTTTGAGAAGGGCCTAATGCTTTTGTATATTTTAACATGTGCTTATTTCAAAAATGAAAAGAATAATCCAATTCTTATAGCTTTTATAAACATTTGATTTATGTTTTTCAAGTTTTAAAGGCACCAATTTTGTGGAATAAACTTATGTTATTTCAGTATTTGATATCCAACATTAAGAGATTTTAAGCTAATGTGATGGCTGATATTGCCACAAATGCATATCCTTGTTTTGATCATACTGATAACAATACATTTATTTATTTTCTGTCTGTATAATTTTGTTTTTAAAACTGAAATTGTTTTAGATCCAGCACCATCAATGATGGTTCCAAACATTAGGAAAAACCTGAATTTGAATAAATTTAAGCCCAAGTGTCCATACGTTTTGACCCACACCAACCGTAATATATTTATTTTATAGTCACTTCCTGTTTGGCTCATTGTATTTTATAACCGTGTTTTTTCTATAACATTTGACTCTTCTCTTGAATTACAGGATACAATTGAGTTATTCTTGTGCCATGTAATGTTACTGTAAAGGCTAATGTTAAAAGTGCACATGACGTTACAGAAGCCGCGTCCGGACCAGAGGCACAAAAGAAAAAGCCTGGGTTTAACTCTCGAAGCAGGATTACATCTGAAAATCACATTGGTTTAACACATCTAAAACCATAAACTCTAGATTGGCCTTTTGGTTCCTGTCTCCACACACTTCACCGACCAACTGGTGAATCCTGCTTCCAAACTACAAGCACTCTTCCCTCTCCTTTCTGTAGAAATAACCTCCCTTTCTCACTTGGAGTCCGTCTGTGAACAATGATTGCCTGTGTTGCAGATTGTACATGTGGACGATTCACGTTGATGTTCGTAACGTTGTGGTTGGAGCATGCCAAAGGGGTTTCCTCAGGTTGAAGGAGGGACAATCAACTACTTTCTGTGACTAATTTGTTCTAGACCAGGAACCAGCTGTCTCCACAACCACACGTCTTATTTTGTCAGGAATTGGTTTGTGTATGGAACCAGCATGAGCAACAGTTAACGATGTTGTTAACAGAAGTTGTATAATATGTTTTTGTATGACTCAAATTCAAATATTAAGGAAAAGGCTTGATAAGCGATACTGATTATGACACCATAATGATAATTACAAACACTCCATCTGACACAATAGAGTGCTGGATTGTATTGTCAAGCATCATAGAATAGTCAGTTTGCCCAATAATAAACCAGTAGAGAATAGAAGTGGGACCTGGGTGTCTAAGGGTCATTTGTAAAAAGAATGTATTTTGATTCATGGCCCATCCCCATAAAAGGGACAATCATTTATAGCAGTTTCATCATAAATATATTGGCAGGTGAACTTTATACATGCAAAACATGATAAGTATTCATCTTTCCTGCCAAGGCAAAGGTTTTGGCGCCCCTTAGACTCTCTGCTGATTAATAAACTTGGTGTTCTTTGAAAGGTATTCTGAGACCATAGAGCAGGCCTATTCAACTTGAGGCCCACGGGCCAGATTGATCCCTCCAACTGATCAAACCTGGCCCGCAGCGCATGTCCAATATCGTTCTATTGATTTCACTTTCAACATCTGTTCTAATTGATCAAATTGATTCACTGGTGCACTTGGATGCCATTGAACCCAGGCTGGATGCTTTGTTACTATCAGGTCCAAAAGAAAGCTACTCCCTTCACAAACCGAAACCTTCCAAAACCAAATATCAGATGAATATCGCCTTTACAGTTCCAGTGTGTTGTGGAGACTGCGTGTGATTCCTGGTCTCTCCCGGGTTGTTCACACCGCGGCGTCTCTGGCCCAGTGGGGGGTCAAGCGCCTGCTGTCGTTAAGGAAGCACCTCCCTGACAACCAGCCTTTGTTCATGTGTGAACTTATGGAAATGTAATGCCACCTCTTACACTTTTAGCAATCACACTGCAACTGAAGTGAGCTGAGAGAAGCCTCTGCACTCGAGTGTGAGCAGTGGTGGAAGGAGATCCAGGCAGAGAGATTTTCAAACAAAACGATATTGATGGATAGACTTCTACGCTTTCATTGTAAAACTTCTCTTGTTTTTGGCAAATTATTAAGGAATTGTGCGAGTCCTTTTACCTCTTAACAAAATTATAAACCATTATGGATGACAGTGGTGCTGTCTCAAATACACTCGCTCCTCAGCCAGAGAGTAACCAGTTTTTTAATTCAAATGCTGTCTTGCATTTATTCAGTCAGAGGTGTTTTTATTGCTAAAAGAAGACAAATACTAATAAATACAAAATTTTATTCTTACTATGGTTCTAATGCCATTATCCATGTTTCGACTGGTTCACTTCAGAGCGCTTCGAATCAGTTCCATGAGCAGCTAACGTCGCCTAAACATAACTAATGTTTTCTTGATAAATAAAAACAACATGGTACCTGAATTATACTTTTTCTTCATGACGTTTAGTAATTCCAAATTTGTGTCGCAATGAGATGTGGCTAAAGCTAGAGTAAACATGGAAACTATTTCTGGTTTCTTCTTTTCTTGAGGCTTTTCCTGCATTCATTTCACTTCTCTGCAAAGTCTCTGTGCTGCGTTTTAACCTCTCTTTATGTAATGCATTGGGTCTGTATAATGTTAGATATATTATGCACTGGAAATACAATAGTTTTAGTTAGAGTTAGAGTGTTAGTTAGAGTGCTGTGCTTCAGTTGATGCTAACGTGTGCTAGCTTTGTTTTGCTAAGTCTGTCGGCTTAACATACGAGTCATCATCACAGGAAATTTGCTGTCTTTTCACAAGAGCAAGTCAGCGTTTGCTACAATAAGTTATTTTCTGTTTATATTTGCATTTTGTCGTCTTGTTTTCACCTGAGTGTGCGTTCATTCATCTTGCGCTAGATTATTGTGGGTGCTAAAAGTGAGCCAGACCCTTTTGGAACCTAGTACACCTCGTGGTCTGCTTTGGATGGTTTTAATGGGCTGCTGCGGTTTACTTATGTCAATGACGATACTTTCACACTGTCCCAATCTGCTCCAAAGTGAACCGGATGAAACATGGCTGTATTTATATTTTAGGGGTGCACGGTGGCAGAGCGGCTAGAGCTTCTGCCTCTCAATAAGGAGATCGTGGGTTCGAATCCCAGACCACCCCAACATCGTGGTTTCGAATTCTGAACCACCCCAACATCACACGATCTCTCTGGGTGGAGTCTGCATGTTCTCGGGTTCTCCGGCTTCCTCCCACCGTCCAAAGACATGACTGTGTAGGTTAATTGACAACTCTAAATTGTCCATAGTGTATGAATGTGAGAGTGAATGGTTGTCTGTCCTTATCTGTCTCTCTGTGTTAGCCCTGCGACGAGTTGGCCACTGTCCAGGGTGTACCCCGCCTAAGGCCCAAAGTCACTGGGATAGGCTCCAGTCACCCGCGACCCCTAACGGGAATAAACGGTAGAAAATGAAAAAAATGAATGTATTTATATTTTATTAAATTATTTTATTATATTTTTCTATATATTTAAATATTTTCTATGCAGAAACTTTCAATCACCATATTTCAAACTTTGTTTGGTTAAAAGTGTATAAAAAAATGTTTGGTTAGAATTATGCTCGGCAGGCTCTCTTTAATCCCACCACTGACTCAAACCTATCCAGAGGTTAAATCTCTTGTCTTTTTGAGTTGATAAGGCACTAAATTGGCGCATGCATTACATTCATTTTTGCCATAGCCTATTTGCAAAAGCACTGTACTAAACACCTCCTATATTGTGTTTATAATCCATGCTTTTGCCCTTTTTGTTTAGAACCTGCACCTCCTCCTGTAGAACCAGAGGAGCCCTTTGATAACTCCTCGTACAAGAACTACGAGCACCACAGCTACACGCCCTACACGTTCGCCGACTACGACGTGGAGATGGCCAAGTACCGACTGCCACAGCCCTCTTCGGGACGCCCCTCCCCCAGGCACTAGACACTACAACTATTAAAGAATCACAAAATATTTCTGTGCATTGAGCTCATAATCTAGAAGTTTAATGATTCCGGAGATTATATTTGAGGGTTTTGTGTGCTAAAAAGAATGTGTATGTAAAAGTGATGTACATTCATAGTACTGATTTAAAAAAATGTGATTAAATCAAGTAAACAAGGCTCTTTGTCCCATCTTAAAAGCTAGACTATTCAATGATGGTTGAACGCAAAGCTAAAAATGTAAAATTTCCTAAACATTTTGGGGTTGGCTTGTAAAACTACAGTACTAGCAACATTTCATACTGAAATAAGGGAGTTAAATCAAATGGGACTTTGCAAGTATTGTCCAAATTGTATAATTAAATGTTTTGGAGAACTGTTATGACAATAAAGTGGAAAAGAAAATGTTAAAATTGTAACGTTTTAAAAGATTTTTGTCCTTGGTTTTACTATATCCAAATTAGACTTACACTTAGACAAAATTTGTTGATCCACACAGTAACTGACACATTACAATACAATAATGAAAGTAAATTAAATCAAATTATCAAACAAAAAAAATGGTGTGTAAAATAAGGTACAGTTATACCATTATGTACATTAGGGCTGTCAGCAGTTGCCTCGATGGGCGAAAAGCAGTCACTAACGATTATTTTAGTTGTCCACTAGTCAAATGATTAATTCTATTGAGACTTTTTAAATACAATATCATCCAAATAAAGGGTGAAATAAGATAACTGACAGCTTCTGGGTAGAGAAAATTTGCAAATAAAGTCTATTGTAAATGAGAATCAGAGGTTTTTTTATTTTATTTAATAATGCTGCTGTGTTTGATTTTAATCATCATGTGTTTGTCTAGTCCAGACAATGATTACGTTTGTTAAAATGTGTCTACAACTACATTTAAGGTTGACTAGACCCGATTATTTGTTTCAGCCCTAATGTATATGTTGTATTCTTATCTGTATATTCAAAATATTAGAAAATACATTTTCAAAATAGTGCAGTTTGATACTGTTAAATCAAGCCTACATACAAGTAACATATGGAAAAACATTTCATACTGAAATAAGGGAATTTCAGTGTGAAATGTGGTTTTGTTTTATTCAAAATAGTAATTTTTTTCAGTTAAATCAAACCTACAAATATCTGTATCACCAGATAGTGTTGTCATGTTACTAAAATTTCAAACTCATTTTTGAGGTTCACTGCCTAATACCTACTACCAGCTTTCCTTTATTTTCTATAATAGAATTCCATTTTCAACACAAAATGAAATTGCTGTCTTTAATATTTGCTCTTTCTCTAGTTTTGATATAAATCAAGACCATTCTAAAACTATTCAGGAAATGTCCTATTTTGGCCTATTTATGTGATCATTATCCATACCTGCTCAAATCATTATCTATCTCCAATACTATTTTTTTTAGCATCAGTTTGCATCTTGGTATCAATACTTTTGTCTAGATTTTATAATTAGGCAAAATTTGCACAAAAATAAGTATGCATAAATAATGTACATATTGTATCAATAGTAAACCAGAGGTGACTTCACAAAACCGGTTTTGACACTTGTTTATTTAGTTTCAGGCATCATATATTTAGAACATAAATACAGCACAAAACAATTAAAAAGAGTAAATCAAGCATAATTAGGGGGTAACATTTCTCACAAGTCCCCAGTGAGCTAAAAAATAGACTGAAACCCAACGTGAGCGAGCGCAGCCTTTTCTTGTGCTAACTTTTGTTCTCCTCGTCTCCCTTGCCTCTTCCTGTTCTGCTCTAATTGAATGTAAAATCTGAGCACACATCAAACAGTTCTCTGCCGCCCCGGGGCCTTGTTAGAATAAAGCTGAGTCCATGCTTCTATTTTAATGATGTCACTGGCCCACTTCTGGAGATGCACCAGCCGGCCAATCACAGAGCTGCGTTCTTCCCCCTCGCTCACAGACACATTTGCATATGAGCTTATGAATTTAAAAATGTTATGTACGCACTTAGACAATGAGATGAACCTGGATGTGAATTCTTTATCTGAACAAAATTGAACTTCATGATTGCAATATTTAATTCTATACTTGACTGTATCGTGATATTATATTCTGCTCCTAAAGAGTTAATTTCGCAGTGACTACAGAACACAAGCAAAGGTCAGTATGTAGGTCACTATGGTCACCACTTAACATACAACCTTAAGATTAAAAAAATGTGTAGCCTTGTAGTTCAAAAGAGGTCTGTCACAATTACACATTTTAAAGTGAGATTTATTGCTACAGAAGATATAGCGACAATAAAGACCATTGACACATTAAGTTTTTAATGAACCATATTGTAAATAGATCATCAATCATACATAATAAATTGCACAATACAATATGTAAAAGTAATATCTATAATGAGACTATGTTAATTGTTTCATCCTGTATTTTGAAGTACCAAAAATATGCATTAGGCACACTACTTTTGAGTATTCTGGGTATAGTTACTCTTTAATTGAGTGGTATTCAGAGTACTTTTTTATCCATTATGCCATTATCATTATCTGTATCTACAAAACAAGAAAAACGAAACAATTAGCTGACCAACTCTATCTGCGATGTCTCAAAATATTTACATTACAAACATGACACCTCAGTCGTGTCAAGTGCTGGCATACAAATCCATTATTACAGTCCTATTTAAAAATTCAAAATTTGTACTTCCATGACGACAAAACCTCTCTCTTTTAAAGAAGTGCATACGAAAGGAACACAAAGATTCCCCTTCCTCCTGCTATCATCATCTGTGATCAATATAAATGTATTGCAAATGTGCTCTGGCACCAACTCATTTTTGAGCTTTCACATGATCAATACAATTTTATGTAAATCGAAAGGAACACTCGGTATTTGATCACGTCTCACAATTTAGTCTTCAAAAACTGCCTGATGTTAGAAAAGATATACAGATAAGATAACACAGCTCTTGTGGTGAGTGCATCTGTTTCATTAATTAGTGTTAAATAGCCTAATTGCATAAGAAACGCTGTTAAAATCATGTTTTTACACTATATAACAGTAAAATGCGGCCCAGTGTGAAAGTATTTTAAGTATACAGTACTCTGATTGGACCATGTAACAGAATGCGTCACTAAATACTTTCAATGCAGGTATTCAGTATTTTGTAACTATATACATTTTCAAAATATTTTTCCCAACACTGAAAAAAAACAATAGATATTAGACAATAGATCCTAAACAATCCTACAACTGAGCCTCATTCAAATATTAATCACAACTAAACGACTGAATTATTGAAATAAGTAGCTGTAGCCTAACTGACTAATTGTCATCTTAACTATACACAAGCTTCAAAACATGACATATTCTCAGAAAAGTAGTAGTAAATGTAGGAAATGTTCTGTTTTTGTTGAAAAACCTATTCTCTGTGAATATATTTGTCCTCAAGTGGCAACATCTGGCTTCTTCTAGGTCAAATTTTGAAAACTCTTACATTGATTGGCCTTTTGCGCTAGAACAACTAATCGGTTAATCGAAAGAATAACTGCTAGATAAATCGATTAGTAAAATAATCGTTACCCGCAACCCTGCTCCCCAATAATGAGCGATAAGTCAAAATTGTTTAGGATGAATACTAATATCCCTTGCACATATTGTGACTATTCAAATTGCCTGTCATGAAGTAGCCTATAAATAGATTTGCTAATGCATAAACCCCAAGATAGCAGTGTGAAGTTGTTGCTATACAGACACAGACCTACTACCATAAACTTATCTCTCCCAAGCAGAAAAGTAGGCCTAGCTTGGAATTTACAGGCTACCGTCCAAAATGACAACTAATATTCCCCATTCCCTCGTTCGCAGATATTGTTCCTGTGCACGCTAAACACGAGCCGCAGCGGAGATATTCATAGAAAACGAGGCCAACAGTGTGGATATCACTTCCACTGCTCGGTTCGGTCCCAGGCAGACTCGCTTTTTCACTTCGGGGAGAGAAACCGGGGCACGTCACGACTCCGCCCACCGCATCCATATTCATGAGCAAAGCGCCCCTGCGTGCCATCCGCGGCCCTTACGCGATGACGCAACGTGACAACTGCGGGTCCCGATTGCTGCAGCCGCTTGTCAGTGTGACGAAGATTGGCACTCAGGTAAGCTGTCACTCAAAATCCCTCTTTTTCCGTTCCCTATCAATCAAACAATCTGGGCCGCACGCAAAAATGCCCCGGGGCGAGCGGCGCGGACCTAGGCAGGGCGGCGGAGTGCGTTTTTCGGCAATCAAACAGAGAATCGGGCAGAGAAGAATATTTTAAAAAAAATCTGTCTAATGCGAGGCAGGGGCTGAGTGAGGGAGGGGGTTAAAAATGTCGGCGTTTTGGGGGCTGTGTAAGGATATAGTGGGAAAGCGAAGGCGAGAAGAGAAGCGAGGCCCGGTTGAGAGTGCGCGCGGAGGGAGGAGGGATACACGGGGAGACGCGAGGCAGCTGTTCCCGTCTGATTGATTGACTGATGTGGGGAGATTTTTGTTAAAGCGGCGGCTGCTGGCCCGTTCTACGCTGTTAATGTTGATATCAATCCAGTCACATTTGGTGTCGGTGGTGTTCATTCAATGGCTGTTTGTTAGTAGCCACTGAAGCATACACATTGTAGGGTCGTATCAATCCGCTGCTGAGCTTTTTTGGTAACAGGCTAGCCTAGTTAGCTGTGTTTTTGGCAGCGGATCCTTTTGCTAAATATGGCGCTTCGCATTTTGGTTGCACACAAACACGAGAGGCACTTTTCACACTTTAGCCTAGTCGCTAGCGTTAGCCTGTTAGCTTAGACGCGGTGTAATGAAAACAATAAAAGAGACCGCGAGAGGAAGAGTGGTTCGGATAAGATATCGTGACATGCTAGTTGGTTAAACAGATTTGTAATAGTTCCCTGGGGCGTTTACAGCCAAGCCGTGTCGTCTCAAGTGTCTCCCCGAAGCTAACGGGGAGCTAACTCCATGCTAAAGCTACATCCATCGTGGTGGGTGTGTAAACATAAGCTCCCAGTCACTACAACACAGAATAACGCCCTCGTAGTTTCCCCTGAAAGCAAGAATGGGTGCATTTATAAACGAAATGCATCAAATAATTTCTCTAGGCTACCATTTACCCACGGTTGATTGTCAATTACATTGTTGTCAGTCCTCATTCACAGCTAAGTTTTTGTGAGCCATACTGATGGCAGACAAAAGCGATTAATTCTACTCTTTTACTTTAGTATTTCCATTACCAAATGTTATGCTTACGTCCATTTTCCAACCAATATTTACATAATTTTAGTTTATATGGGTACTATGAAGAGTGAATATAACAAATAATTCCCTTTCTTCCAATAATGAACTCTACTGTATTGATTGGCTGTATTGATTATAATGATCATATTGCTGACATAATGCTTGTCAACTGTGTTGGTTTGCATAAGATAAAATAGAGTTACATGGAGATATAGTGTTGAACAATAATGTCAGTATATTTTTAAAATGTTGTCTTTATAAAAGGCCTATGTTTAAGCTCCTGGGTTCCAAATGTTTGTCAAGACTAATATTAAACTTTGTAAGATGTACTGCATCTATCAGACTGAATTCTGTTCTGTTTCATTGACACCAACAAAAGAATTAGTTAGGGCTGTGTAATCAATCAAATTTTAATCCATCGAGATTCAATCAGCTCCCATTGTCAATGATCAGCTTTTTAATCTAGAGTTCTACAGCCAATCCTCTGTCAGGAAATGCCTGGGGTTTGGAGAATTCAGACTTGGAAATCTTGATCGATCATTATGAATAATTAAAATACATTGAAGTTTATTTGTATGAGGTATTTGTAGATAAAACATTGCACCTCTATAATATTACACGTAATACAGTACTATGATATATGGATATGGTTCCATTCCATCTCCTGATTAGAATATAACAGTATTAATGTGCTGATGTCATGTTGTCCCGTGTCCCAGGTGGGTCGTCGGCAGTGCTCTATAATGCCCCAGCTCCTGCAGTGTGAGCAGTGAACCATGGCAGCCCAGGTTTCTATAGACAAGTACCAGAAAGGAGAGCAACAGGTCAGTCTCACCAAGTCCCATAGCTTTTCAAATTAAACCTGATCAAACATTCACTTTTTCCCCCATTTGATTTCATACTTCATACAGTGTGAATAAAGAATAGCTTTTGAAACACCTCAGAAGAAGGACTAGGCTCTTTAATCTACACTTTTAAATGAATGAGAGAACATCTTTATTGTTTTTAAACACATAACTGAATGTTCACAGTTGGCATATTTTTTTTTCTAATGCAGTACACTGTTTCGTGCAAGTGGTTTATTTATTTTATCTAATTGTTGTGTATTTGACTGGGACATATGCAAAACGATTAACATGTAATCTGATGCAGCCCTCAGTGTTAAAGCCTTTGCTAATTCACAACACCAGTCCCTAGCTGGGCTTTTACGAGATCAAATTTCACAAAATGTAATATTAAATTAGAGCTTTGTTTCTCAAATTCTGGCTAATGATCCAAAAATAGGATGCAGAGAGTTTAAACTCAGTGTAGTTATTGTTGTTTTTTGGAGCGGTAAACTGTCTTAATCGTATGAAAAATCGTTAAATGATGACCGTAAAATAAAATATTTCATTATGGAAAATTGTCTCAAGAGAAATATCCATGGGTTTCAGAATGATGAATTGGTGAATGAACCGTAGCCTTAGTGATTAACAATTTAAAATAAAATAATATATCTTTTGAATGGAAAAAAAAGTCCTGAAATTGTTACCTATAACTAGAAGTGGGTAATATGTTGAAATTTAGGCATGGCAAGTTTATTTGTGTTGAGTACAATTTGTTCATAGAGGAATTGCATTAGGAAGTGCATTACAAAACAGGAATATATATATAAACCAATAAAATTTTCTTTAAAAGGTCAGAGTGCTGCTAAAATCCTTTATACACAGCTAAACAGAACTGTTTTTAGCCGGGGTTTGAACATGGGTCTGAGTAGAGGCCTGTTTCACACTGTTCTTCAGGAAGGCTGTTCCAGTTTGTAGTTGCATAAAACTGAAACGCTGATTCTCCATGATCATCATCTTCATTTCCACTTAAATGTCCCTTTGTTCCCAATTCGGGGTCGGACGTGCGATGGCTTTTGTCCTTGCTCCTCTATCCGTCTTCAGCTGATTCCTCATGTTTTCAGTTTAGATAGTATTGTGAATGTTGTTTTGAAGCAAATCTTGAATAGCGAGTATAATTTATAGTGAAAAATGCTTAAAAACGAGCTCATTGCAACAAAACCTTAAATAAAGGTATGAGGGGATTTTTCTGCATTTTTGTTTTACATTTTACAGACATTTCAGATTTGTCTCATAATTAAATCTTAATTAATACAATTAAAGACATGCATTTCTTATGGATTTTCATAGAATTGTCTGAATATTGTAATTGAGATCATCTAAAACATCACTAACAGGAAGCTGAAACCCATGAATATGTAAAACTAGTAAAATTTAAATATGACTAAAGTAATTCAAATGTAATGCAATGTAGTGTAACTCAGTTTTAGTTTTGGATTAGTAATATTGTAATACAAATCCGTTACCCAAATATATTGGCGCTGTTGCTTGTAATATATGATGTATTACAATTTCTGAGCAACTTGCCAAACCTTGCTAAAGTGTTAAACTGTTCCAGGCAAAGCAGGTGACTGAGCAGCCACCAGAAAGTTACTTTGTGCACTTTTCACCTTTTTCATTCTTTTTCATTTTTGTTCTTCAACTATCCCCCTATTTTGTGTTTTTATTATTTAATCTCTTTATTTAATTTGTCCTTCATCTAATTTCCTCTTCCCACGTCTCCTTGTGAAATGTTCTTTATGTCCAAGCCCAGGCATAAGCCTGCTCTTATGTAAATCTCCCACAGACACCTCTTTCTTCTAGTGCCAGGTTTGGGAGCGAGTTGTGATTCAAGAACAATCTCTGACTAATCAGAATGTTCCACCTCGGGCCTGCCTGTATTTTTAGCTCAATCTCCGCTTTGTGGGCAGTTGTCACATGCTAGCAGAAGGGGCTAACGGCAGCGAGTGGAGGTCCGGTGAAAAGAAGAAGCTCTCATACTCGTAATGTTAGATGAGAGCTGGATCATGATCAGCTGGGAAGGTCAGGTGACAGGTGTGTGCAGGGAGATGTGTGAGGAACATCAGTGTCTTTAACCACGTGCCAAGCTAAAGGCGGTTTTAGTCTATTGACAAAGCCTGCAGCTAATGTGATGTTGATAGTGAAAAAATACCAACATATTCTGAGTTGTTATGG
This sequence comes from Rhinogobius similis, assembly GCA_019453435.1. Lineage (NCBI taxonomy): Eukaryota > Metazoa > Chordata > Actinopteri > Gobiiformes > Gobiidae > Rhinogobius > Rhinogobius similis. Next base: position 35,026,885 of record CM033633.1, on the reverse strand, counting down.
AAATTCTTTGCTATCCCTGTGGTTTAGACTCCTAAAATCCTCTACTCTTTCATATATCAGTTAGCAGTTGAGGTTTCAAACATACCATTCAGCAGTTTTAAAATGTGCACACATGTTAATAATATGGCATGACAATATGTTGATAAGCACACTTTTAAAAAAATCCCCATCGAGTTTCCTCTTTCAACAAAATGGCAATTTTTCATGTATTTTACACAAAACGTAAATGTTGTCAAAGATGGACCCAGCCACTATGTCAACATATGGCAATAAATAATAGTCCCCAAGATTTTGATACAACATATCAAACAATTCTATTTTATTATTTATTCATATAAAAGGGCTGTAACAATTAATTAACTGATCATGACTAGTTGACTATAAAAAAAGTTTTAGAATTTGAATAATCATTATTGCTATCTGGACTACAGACGTTTCCCTTTCATAACAAAGAAAGTGGCATTATAAAATCAAAATGTCAAAAACAAAAATCTGATTTTCATCACTTTAGCCGTAAATGTTCTCTCTAGAAGTCACCAGTCATCACATTTCAACCCTTGTTTGGTTGTATAATGTAAAGTCTCAATAAACAATAGAGATAATCGTTTGACAAGTCGACTACTAAAATAATTGTTAGTTGCAGTCCTAATATAATCATAGTGCCAACTTTACAAACAAACTAGTTAAACTGTGGTTAGAAAGCTTGGTGAAATTAATCATTAAAATGTTTACTACCAAGCACCAGATGAGCTGTACCTGTAGGACATGATATGATGTCTTTTTTCAGCTCCTGTTTGGGGTTGTTGGTCCTGTTTCTTTTGTTTGATGAAGTGAGTGCTCTCATGTGACTGCTGTGCTAAAGACCCTCTGTCTGTTTACTTCAAGCCTTTGGCTGCTCCTCATATGACCTCTATGGGCTAGAATGCCTTTATACTCCTGCCCCTCTCCTTTCAGCTTTTTCATTTAACCCTTTTCTCTTTTATTATTTGTTTATTTTTATTTATTTATTTATTGTTATTTTTTTAATTATACAAAAATCAAACAGAACAAGAGTAGAAAGCAAAAAGACATCTAAAAGAAATCGAGTGGTCAAAAAAAAGAAAGTAAAAGCTAAAGTCAATCAGACATGTGTCCCCTATGTGTCAGTCTCATCTGTCCCAGTGTCTGGTCATTTTCAAGTTTAAGTAAAAGTCAATTTTTCCAATGTGTAAATGTCCAGAGTTATGTCAGTCCTGTCCTTGACAGTTGGTTCCATCCCTATCATCCATTTCCTTGTTATTACAAAAGTACACTCCACTGGTATCCATCGTTTCCATTGTGGATGGTTTATGTCCTAGAAAAATAGTTTTAAATTCAAATATCTGTGTTGAAGACAGTCCGTAGTGCAGTCCAGTATTTATGAATAAGAGGACAGTCCCAAAACACGTGAGGGAGATGAGCTACTTGCCACAGTTTCTTCAACAGTAGGTACCTGGGAATAATGTGCACTTTGACATGGTGGTATACAGCGCTGTAATCATTTTTACAACAGAATTCTCTCCAAACAGGAGTGTTTGTGCTTCTCCCTTAGGATTTGCATATATATTCCCACATCTAACCCTTTTCTCGAATGTAAACTCTAATTCATATCTGTTTGTTCCTTTTTCAGAAACGTACCAGATATTTTTTGTTAAAGTAATGTTACTGTGTCTTAAGAACTCCTTCAAATGTGCTATCATTTATCAAATTTTTCCTTTTAGAACTAATTTGACTTAAAATTTAAATATCAAAAAGACTATTGAGGAGAAAAAAGTGATATATTTATTTAAAATAGCACAACAAAGCTGCTAACCTCTGCCCTTTGCAACCCATTTGTGAATAGAACCATTGTCGATTTCTAAAAACAAAGAAGGGTTAGGCATAATTGGCCTACTTTTAAAGCTTTCACACGGTCAGTCTTGTCTTCTTACTGTGTGCTGTTTGGGCACTCGCAGATGCAGGGCGGCGTGAAGGTGGACGGTGAGCCGGAGCAGAAGTTCATGGAGGGGTCACTGTCGGAGGGCCACAGTCCCAACACAGAAGCACAGAGCCCCATGGACGCCGACAAGGCCTCCATCTACAGGTAACTGCACCAGACAAGCTCCCAACTGGTTTCAAATACATGCGTGCCAGTGCAATGAAGATAAAACGTCCAAGTAATGGTCCAGGTGCCGAATACAGTGCAGAAATCACCTTTAGTGGTCATCAGACTGTGCAGTTAGACAAAACAACCTGCAGTAACATGGGCAAAAAAACATTAAAAAGAGTAGGAATGTATTGCAAAAAGTAACATCACGGCCTGTTTAAGCGATCCTGAGAGGTATTAGCTTCCAAAGTGGTCTGCTCTCTCCAGCCAGCGAGATAATTGGACAAGAGAGACCGCAGAATCGGGTAAAAAAAAAGCTACAAAAAGCATATAGAAACCGACAAGAATAATATCTCAACAAACGCTGATTTGATCTTGAAATAAATCTTGTGAGCCCACGTGCTTAGCTGAACATTGCTAGCAGACCGTTAGCATCTGCTGTTTCCAAAATATTAGACTATGTTGAAATTGCATGTAATACGATCCAAAGCCAATGCAGTACATAAAGGGGTTAAAACATGGCAAGAGAAATTAAATAAATGCAGAAAAAGCTGAGGATAAACCGTCTTTGGTCTGGGGGAACAGGGAACAGGGTTAGTCGAAACATTGCTAAAGATATTCATTCATGTATCCAGCTTTAAGTAAGAAAACTTTCTAAATCATGAAGTAATGTCAATGTAAACTAGTCGGATAAAACATTTACTTTTAGGTATAACCATTAATCCCTATTTTCAAACAAAGGTTTTAAGGTGTTACTTATGCACTTTTATACTTAATTCAATAATATTGTAATTGCAAATAAGACATTCACATGCACATTTTAGAAGATTTGTGATGAAATCTAGTACGAATCCATATTTTGTCAATATTAACCACAGCTGATTGATAGTGAAACTAGTTTGTGATATACAAGGGCTGCTCTGAAAAAATGTAATAATCATGACAAGTTGATTATTAAAATCATTTCAATTGTATTTTGATAATAGTAAAGTATCCTGACTATATGACAAACCACAATATGGCTGTAGCGAGAAGAGGATTACTATCGTCAAAAACTGTTCTAGAGGCTCTAGTTGTTGGATTCCATTCTGATCTGATTCCTTGTACTGCAGACACCCGCTGTTCCCATTGCTGGCTCTGCTGTTTGAGAAGTGTGAGCAGTCCACCATGAGCTCGGACTGCATCACGTCGGCCAGCTTCGACGTGGACATCGAGAACTTTGTGAGGAACCAGGAGAAGGAGGGCAAGCCCTTCTTCAGCGAGGACCCGGAGCTGGACAACCTGGTGAGAACTCGAGCTCCAGCAGCTCTGTGGCCAACGTGAGGCATTTCACACAGATGCTCTAATGCAGCCTCTGACCGGAGCTCCATCATCTGAGAGGAAAGAGCTGGTCCCATAATAAATTAGATGTTTGTTTAGCTTTGGTCTTACTTTGCAACAAGCTGGTGAATTGTGTTGCCACCAAACTCCAGTTGTAAAGGAAATTGTGGTGCATAACGGCAAGTATAACATTTAGAGCTGTATTTTGTCTGGAGGGTGAAATATCTGTATCTGCTTATGTCAACAGATCGTCGCAGTTATTTGGCACAGATATTAGGAGAGTAATACCCCCCATATACAGTCTGTGTATGCTTATATATCATTCCCAGATTGTCCTCAGTGGATTAGGTTTGTCTTTTTGAACAGATTTGTGAGTAAAAATGGAAATAGACGGGCAATTTTAATTTTAATTTTAAATTTTTTAAGTCCACAAATCATCATCAGACTCATTCTGGGTATTTCTGCCTCAAATCCCTTTCTGTGTGCTTACATTAGCATGTCAGGGTGAGCTAGGTTCAAAATATAATCTGGCACAGAACATCAGTTTCATGATCTTAAGAAATGTATTTTAAATCAGGCAAACCGATAGCAGTAAATTGAGGTTAGATTGATATAATTTGATATTAAAAAAAATATATATGTATATATGTGTATATATGTGTGTGTGTGTGTGTATATATATATATATATATATATATATATATATATATATTTTTTTTTTTTTTTAATTTAGGAATTAGATTTGTATGGAAATGGACTGAGTAACTAATATATATATATATATATATATATATATATATATATATATATATATATATATATATATATATATATATGAGAGACTAATATATATATATATATATATATATATATATATATATATATATATATATATATATATATATATATATATATATATATATATATATATATATATATATATATATATATATATATATATATATATATATATATTAGTCTCTCAGTCCATTTCCATACAAATCTAATTCCTAAATTAGTAATCTGGATGTTCACTCTGTCGGGCTGTTGTTATAGATGGTGAAGGCGATCCAGGTGCTGAGGATCCACCTGCTGGAGCTGGAGAAGGTCAGCGATCTGTGCAAGGACTTCTGCAGCCGCTACATCGCCTGTCTGAAGACTAAGATGAACAGTGAGACTCTGCTGAGCGGAGAGCCCGGCAGCCCCTACTCCCCTGTGCCCGGCCAGGCCCAGGGCTTCTCCCCCACCAAGACACCGGTACGACTCCTCCTCAGGGTTGATATGCAGCAACATGCATCCTTTCTATTAGACTGAGTAATGATAGCCATGATAACAGGACTAGCAGGTATGACCTGTGTTGCTTTTAGTAACTTGTTAAGTTTCCTTGTTACTGCCCTGGATAACGAACACGTTAAGTTACTGCGCTACTTTCTCAAAAGAGTAACACGTTAGTGTGCGCATGGGTTACAGTTAATTATTCGTGGCCCATATTGCAGTTACAAACTATCTGTTTTGTGACACTGAAGGCTGATTTTAATGGAAAAAAATTACTGATTTGAAAAAATAACTAGTGCTAGAATACCTGGAATAACAAAACTAACATGTTAAGTTACTCGTTACTCAAGAAAAGTAATTTGAGTCCTCTAACTTGTACCTCCAGCACTGTTTATCTTATAAAAAATTACAATGGCTTTCAAATGTTCAATTTCTGAACAAAAGTAATACCAACTTTTATTGCACAGCCCCAATAAGACCGTACATATTTAAATTCAAAGAACATGCACCAATCACACTAGCGGTGTGCCAAAATACAGAAATATCAATGTATCATACTAAAATTGGTGATGGTGGACTACAATATCGATATACTGCCATGAGTAATTTTTGGTACAATTTACCACTTTATTTTTTGACAGCTCTACAATGTTGTTGCTTGTTAAGAGAAAGTCTCTTTTATGCAAAACATTTGATTTTCAGTGTTTTGGTTTTGGTGATATTCAGTGTTTTGGTGATAATAATGGTCGTATTTTCTGTTACATTTGTACAGTTCATGGTTTAACAAAGAAGTACATTGTTAAAATGTACTTTGTTCTTAAAAAATGGTGATGTATTGTTGAATATAATGAGCAATAAGTCGATTATCGCAATATTGTGATAATACCGTATCACATGCAGTGTATTGAATCAAATCATGAGGGAGGCTGAGATTCCCAACCCTGAATCAGTCAATTGTAACATGACTGGGACAGGCAGTTGGAAGTGTCTTACCAAAGGATACATCTACTGTTAATTATCTCGTTAAAGCAAATTTTCTCTTTGATATTAAATAGATTTTAGGCCATATCGTCCTACCATGATAACATTATTAAGGGTTTTTTTAAAGTGTTTCATGCAAAGATTTTCTTATAATTTTGTTTTGTCCCTTAGACGTCAAACTCTTTGGGGGCCCTCAGTCCCCAGGGCCAGATCGTGGTCCCGGCGTCAGCCCTGCAGCAGGGCAACGTCACTGTCACAGCAGTCAACCCCGCTCAGGTGGTGGCAGGTGAGTCCTCTGTGCTGCTGTGTGTCTGAACGAGAGCAGAAGGTGTGTGTGTGTGTGCGTGTGTGTCTGAACGAGAGCAGGAGCAGTGTCTCTGATGGTGTGTGTGTGTCTGAGCAGGAGCAGTGTCTCTGATGGTGTGTGTGTGTGTGTCTGAGAGCAGGAGCAGTGTCTCTGATGGTGTGTGTGTGTCTGAGCAGGAGCAGTGTCTCTGATGGTGTGTGTGTGTGTGTCTGAGAGCAGGAGCAGTGTCTCTGATGGTGTGTGTGTGTCTGAGAGCAGGAGCAGTGTCTCTGTGGTCTCTCTGGTGTGTGTGTGTGTGTGTGTGTGTGTGTGTCTGAACGAGAGCAGGAGCAGTGTCTCTGATGGTGTGTGTGTGTGTCTGAACGAGAGCAGGAGCAGTGTCTCTGATGGTGTGTGTGTGTGTCTGAACGAGAGCAGGAGCAGTGTCTCTGATGGTGTGTGTCTGAATGAGAGCAGGAGCAGTGTCTCTGATGGTGTGTGTGTCTGAATGAGAGCAGGAGCAGTGTCTCTGATGGTGTGTGTGTGTCTGAATGAGAGCAGGAGCAGTGTCTCTGATGGTGTGTGTGTCTGAATGAGAGCAGGAGCAGTGTCTCTGATGGTGTGTGTGTCTGAATGAGAGCAGGAGCAGTGTCTCTGATGGTGTGTGTGTCTGAATGAGAGCAGGAGCAGTGTCTCTGATGGTGTGTGTCTGAATGAGAGCAGGAGCAGTGTCTCTGGTGGTGTGTGTCTGAATGAGAGCAGGAGCAGTGTCTCTGTTGGTGTGTGTGTTTCTGTGTCTGAGAGCAGGAGCAGTGTCTCTGTGGTGTGTGTCTAAACGAGAGCGGGAGCAGTATCTCTGATGGTGTGTGTGTCTGATAGCAGGAGCAGTGTCTCTGATGGTGTGTGTGTCTGATAGCAGGAGCAGTGTCTCTGTGGTGTGTGTGTGTGTGTGTGTGTGTCTGAGAGCAGGAGCAGTGTCTCTGATGGTGTGTGTGTCTGAATGAGAGCAGGAGCAGTGTCTCTGATGGTGTGTGTGTCTGAATGAGAGCAGGAGCAGTGTCTCTGATGGTGTGTGTGTCTGAATGAGAGCAGGAGCAGTGTCTCTGTGGTGTGTGTGTCTAAACGAGAGCGGGAGCAGTATCTCTGATGGTGTGTGTGTCTGATAGCAGGAGCAGTGTCTCTGATGGTGTGTGTGTCTGACAGCAGGAGCAGTGTCTCTGTGGTGTGTGTGTGTGTGTGTGTGTCTGAGAGCAGGAGCAGTGTCTCTGATGGTGTGTGTGTCTGAATGAGAGCAGGAGCAGTGTCTCTGATGGTGTGTGTGTCTGAATGAGAGCAGGAGCAGTGTCTCTGATGGTGTGTGTGTCTGAATGAGAGCAGGAGCAGTGTCTCTGATGGTGTGTGTCTGAATGAGAGCAGGGGCAGTGTCTCTGATGGTGTGTGTGTCTTAGAGCAGGAGCAGTGTCTCTGATGGTGTGTGTGTGTCTGAGAGCAGGAGCAGTGTCTCTGATGGTGTGTGTGTGTGTGTGTGTCTGAATGAGAGCAGGAGCAGTGTCTCTGATGGTGTGTGTGTGTCTGAATGAGAGCAGGAGCAGTGTCTCTGATGGTGTGTGTGTCTGAATGAGAGCAGGAGCAGTGTCTCTGATGGTGTGTGTCTGAATGAGAGCAGGAGCAGTGTCTCTGGTCTGTGTGTGTCTGAGAGCAGGAGCAGTGTCTCTGATGGTGTGTGTGTATCTGTGTCTGAGAGCAGGAGCAGTGTCTCTGTGGTGTGTGTGTCTAAACGAGAGCGGGAGCAGTATCTCTGATGGTGTGTGTGTCTGATAGCAGGAGCAGTGTCTCTGTGGTGTGTGTGTGTGTGTGTGTGTGTTTGAGAGCAGGAGCAGTGTCTCTGATGGTGTGTGTGTCTGAATGAGAGCAGGAGCAGTGTCTCTGATGGTGTGTGTGTCTGAGAGCAGGAGCAGTGTCTCTGATGGTGTGTGTGTCTGATAGCAGGAGCAGTGTCTCTGATGGTGTGTGTGTCTGATAGCAGGAGCAGTGTCTCTGTGGTGTGTGTGTGTGTGTGTGTCTGAGAGCAGGAGCAGTGTCTCTGATGGTGTGTGTGTCTGAATGAGAGCAGGAGCAGTGTCTCTGATGGTGTGTGTGTCTGAATGAGAGCAGGAGCAGTGTCTCTGATGGTGTGTGTCTGAATGAGAGCAGGAGCAGTGTCTCTGATGGTGTGTGTCTGAATGAGAGCAGGAGCAGTGTCTCTGATGGTGTGTGTGTCTGAATGAGAGCAGGAGCAGTGTCTCTGATGGTGTGTGTGTTTTAGAGCAGGAGCAGTGTCTCCGATGGTGTGTGTGTGTCTGAGAGCAGGAGCAGTGTCTCTGATGGTGTGTGTGTGTGTGTCTGAATGAGAGCAGGAGCAGTGTCTCTGATGGTGTGTGTCTGAATGAGAGCAGGAGCAGTGTCTCTGATGGTGTGTGTGTCTGAATGAGAGCAGGAGCAGTGTCTCTGATGGTGTGTGTGTCTGAATGAGAGCAGGAGCAGTGTCTCTGATGGTGTGTGTCTGAATGAGAGCAGGAGCAGTGTCTCTGATGGTGTGTCTGAGAGCAGGGGCAGTGATGGTGTGTGTCTTAGAGCAGGGAGCAGTGTCTCTGATGGTGTGTGTGTGTCTGAGAGCAGGAGCAGTGTCTCTGATGGTGTGTGTGTGTGTGTGTGTCTGAATGAGAGCAGGAGCAGTGTCTCTGATGGTGTGTGTGTGTCTGAATGAGAGCAGGAGCAGTGTCTCTGATGGTGAATGAGAGCAGGAGCAGTGTCTCTGATGGTGTGTGTCTGAATGAGAGCAGGAGCAGTGTCTCTGGTCTGTGTGTGTGTCTGAGAGCAGGAGCAGTGTCTCTGATGGTGTGTGTGTATCTGTGTCTGAGAGCAGGAGCAGTGTCTCTGTGGTGTGTGTGTCTAAGCAGAGGAGCAGTATCTCTGATGGTGTGTGTGTCTGATAGCAGGAGCAGTGTCTCTGTGGTGTGTGTGTGTGTGTGTGTGTTTGAGAGCAGGAGCAGTGTCTCTGATGGTGTGTGTGTCTGAATGAGAGCAGGAGCAGTGTCTCTGATGGTGTGTGTGTGTCTGAGATCTGGAGGAGTGTCTCTGAGGGTGTGTGTGTCTGAGAGCAGGAGCAGTGTCTCTGATGGTGTGTGTGTCTGATAGCAGGAGCAGTGTCTCTGTGGTGTGTGTGTGTGTGTGTGTCTGAGAGCAGGAGCAGTGTCTCTGATGGTGTGTGTGTGTCTGAATGAGAGCAGGAGCAGTGTCTCTGATGGTGTGTGTGTCTGAATGAGAGCAGGAGCAGTGTCTCTGATGGTGTGTGTCTGAATGAGAGCAGGAGCAGTGTCTCTGATGGTGTGTGTGTCTGAATGAGAGCAGGAGCAGTGTCTCTGATGGTGTGTGTCTGAATGAGAGCAGGAGCAGTGTCTCTGATGGTGTGTGTGTCTGAGAGCAGGAGCAGTGTCTCTGATGGTGTGTGTGTGTCTGAGAGCAGGAGCAGTGTCTCTGATGGTGTGTGTGTGTGTGTCTGAATGAGAGCAGGAGCAGTGTCTCTGATTGTGTGTGTGTGAATGAGAGCATGAGCAGTGTCTCTGATGTGTGTGTGTGTCTGAATGAGAGCAGGAGCAGTGTCTCTGATGGTGTGTGTGTGTCTGAACGAGAGCAGGAGCAGTGTCTCTGATGGTGTGTGTCTGAATGAGAGCAGGAGCAGTGTCTCTGATGGTGTGTGTGTCTGAATGAGAGCAGGAGCAGTGTCTCTGATGGTGTGTGTCTGAATGAGAGCAGGGGCAGTGTCTCTGATGGTGTGTGTGTGTCTTAGAGCAGGAGCAGTGTCTCTGATGGTGTGTGTGTGTCTGAGAGCAGGAGCAGTGTCTCTGATGGTGTGTGTGTGTGTGTGTGTCTGAATGAGAGCAGGAGCAGTGTCTCTGATGGTGTGTGTGTGTCTGAATGAGAGCAGGAGCAGTGTCTCTGATGGTGTGTGTGTCTGAATGAGAGCAGGAGCAGTGTCTCTGATGGTGTGTGTCTGAATGAGAGCAGGAGCAGTGTCTCTGGTCTGTGTGTGTCTGAGAGCAGGAGCAGTGTCTCTGATGGTGTGTGTGTATCTGTGTCTGAGAGCAGGAGCAGTGTCTCTGTGGTGTGTGTGTCTAAACGAGAGCGGGAGCAGTATCTCTGATGGTGTGTGTGTCTGATAGCAGGAGCAGTGTCTCTGTGGTGTGTGTGTGTGTGTGTGTGTGTGTTTGAGAGCAGGAGCAGTGTCTCTGATGGTGTGTGTGTCTGAATGAGAGCAGGAGCAGTGTCTCTGATGGTGTGTGTGTCTGAGAGCAGGAGCAGTGTCTCTGATGGTGTGTGTGTCTGATAGCAGGAGCAGTGTCTCTGATGGTGTGTGTGTCTGATAGCAGGAGCAGTGTCTCTGTGGTGTGTGTGTGTGTGTGTGTCTGAGAGCAGGAGCAGTGTCTCTGATGGTGTGTGTGTCTGAATGAGAGCAGGAGCAGTGTCTCTGATGGTGTGTGTGTCTGAATGAGAGCAGGAGCAGTGTCTCTGATGGTGTGTGTCTGAATGAGAGCAGGGGCAGTGTCTCTGATGGTGTGTGTGTCTTAGAGCAGGAGCAGTGTCTCTGATGGTGTGTGTGTGTCTGAGAGCAGGAGCAGTGTCTCTGATGGTGTGTGTGTGTGTGTCTGAATGAGAGCAGGAGCAGTGTCTCTGATGGTGTGTGTCTGAATGAGAGCAGGAGCAGTGTCTCTGATGGTGTGTGTGTCTGAATGAGAGCAGGAGCAGTGTCTCTGATGGTGTGTGTCTGAATGAGAGCAGGAGCAGTGTCTCTGATGGTGTGTGTCTGAATGAGAGCAGGAGCAGTGTCTCTGATGGTGTGTGTGTCTTAGAGCAGGAGCAGTGTCTCTGATGGTGTGTGTGTGTCTGAGAGCAGGAGCAGTGTCTCTGATGGTGTGTGTGTGTGTCTGAATGAGAGCAGGAGCAGTGTCTCTGATGGTGTGTGTGTCTTAGAGCAGGAGCAGTGTCTCTGATGGTGTGTGTGTGTCTGAGAGCAGGAGCAGTGTCTCTGATGGTGTGTGTGTCTTAGAGCAGGAGCAGTGTCTCTGATGGTGTGTGTGTGTCTGAATGAGAGCAGGAGCAGTGTCTCTGATGGTGTGTGTCTGAATGAGAGCAGGAGCAGTGTCTCTGGTCTGTGTGTGTCTGAATGAGAGCAGGAGCAGTGTCTCTGGTCTGTGTGTGTCTGAGAGCAGGAGCAGTGTCTCTGATGGTGTGTGTGTATCTGTGTCTGAGAGCAGGAGCAGTGTCTCTGTGGTGTGTGTGTGTGTGTTTGAGAGCAGGAGCAGTGTCTCTGATGGTGTGTGTGTCTGAATGAGAGCAGGAGCAGTGTCTCTGATGGTGTGTGTGTCTGATAGCAGGAGCAGTGTCTCTGATGGTGTGTGTGTCTGATAGCAGGAGCAGTGTCTCTGATGGTGTGTGTGTCTGATAGCAGGAGCAGTGTCTCTGTGGTGTGTGTGTGTGTGTGTGTGTGTGTCTGAGAGCAGGAGCAGTGTCTCTGATGGTGTGTGTGTCTGAATGAGAGCAGGAGCAGTGTCTCTGATGGTGTGTGTGTCTGAATGAGAGCAGGAGCAGTGTCTCTGATGGTGTGTGTCTGAATGAGAGCAGGGGCAGTGTCTCTGATGGTGTGTGTGTCTTAGAGCAGGAGCAGTGTCTCTGATGGTGTGTGTGTGTGTCTGAGAGCAGGAGCAGTGTCTCTGATGGTGTGTGTGTGTGTGTCTGAATGAGAGCAGGAGCAGTGTCTCTGATGGTGTGTGTCTGAATGAGAGCAGGAGCAGTGTCTCTGATGGTGTGTGTGTCTGAATGAGAGCAGGAGCAGTGTCTCTGATGGTGTGTGTGTGTCTGAATGAGAGCAGGAGCAGTGTCTCTGATGGTGTGTGTCTGAATGAGAGCAGGAGCAGTGTCTCTGATGGTGTGTGTGTCTTAGAGCAGGAGCAGTGTCTCTGATGGTGTGTGTGTGTCTGAGAGCAGGAGCAGTGTCTCTGATGGTGTGTGTGTGTGTGTCTGAATGAGAGCAGGAGCAGTGTCTCTGATGGTGTGTGTGTCTTAGAGCAGGAGCAGTGTCTCTGATGGTGTGTGTGTGTCTGAGAGCAGGAGCAGTGTCTCTGATGGTGTGTGTGTCTTAGAGCAGGAGCAGTGTCTCTGATGGTGTGTGTGTGTCTGAGAGCAGGAGCAGTGTCTCTGATGGTGTGTGTGTCTTAGAGCAGGAGCAGTGTCTCTGATGGTGTGTGTGTGTCTGAGAGCAGGAGCAGTGTCTCTGATGGTGTGTGTGTCTTAGAGCAGGAGCAGTGTCTCTGATGGTGTGTGTGTGTCTGAGAGCAGGAGCAGTGTCTCTGATGGTGTGTGTGTGTGTGTGTGTCTTAGAGCAGGAGCAGTGTCTCTGATGGTGTGTGTGTGTCTGAGAGCAGGAGCAGTGTCTCTGATGGTGTGTGTGTGTGTGTGTCTGAATGAGAGCAGGAGCAGTGTCTCTGATGGTGTGTGTGTGTCTGAGCAGGAGCAGTGTCTCTGATGGTGTGTGTGTGTGTGTGTGTGTGTGTGTCTGAGAGCAGGAGCAGTGTCTCTGATGGTGTGTGTTTGTGTGTGTGCAGGAGGCACCGTGTACCAGCCCGTCACTGTTGTCACTCCTCAGGGCCAGGTCGTCACACAAGCCCTGTCCCCAGGAACTATACGCGTCCAGAACAATCAGGTAAACCACCTACCTACACAGTTGATGCTTGTCTTAGAGGGGAACTATTTTTAGGGCTGTCACTAACGAAATAATGCCAATGTCTTTGTTATAAACCTTATGATTGTCAAAATACAACTACAACTTATTTTTATAGTCAACTAGTCACAACAGCCCCATTTTAGAATGTTGTAAAGTTTAATATTGTCCAAAAACATAAACGCATAAAAAAATACTACTTAGCCATAAAGAGCAAACCAAATGGTAATAAAAATATGAAAATATTTTTATTAGTGTAGCATATCTGTAGCAATGGATGTGTGTACAAATTCAGAAATATAACTTTTTCTTTCACTCAGTCCTTTTTGAAAAATGTGCTTTTCTGTGGTTAAGTATTAATGAGTATGTAAATGGTGGTGTAATATTTTCCCTTGCACAAACTCGAAATAAATGAATCAATCAATGAATTCGTGACATAACATCAGGTTATCTGTGTGATTGAGTTATTTTGTTTGCGGTCCTGTATCGTTCACTGTGGGGCCGGAGCTGTGAATGAAATGAATGATTTTTTTTTTCCTTTTCTGTAGCTCCAGCTGCAGTTTCACCAGGACATGAACCTGTTCAATCACGACGACGGCTCCTCAAAGAACAAGCGCGGAGTCCTGCCCAAACACGCCACAAACGTCATGCGCTCGTGGCTCTTCCAGCACATCGGGGTAAGTGTCCCCTCAGCGCTTCTCTTGTCGGTGTTTGTACATGAGTCTGAGCGAGTGTGGTGTGTCTGCAGCACCCGTACCCCACGGAAGACGAGAAGAAGCAGATCGCCTCACAGACCAACCTCACGCTGCTGCAGGTCAACAACTGGTGAGACCGAGCTTCTGTCACATACACTCTGCCTGGCAATGGTAGAACAAGTACTCCAGTCACTCCAGTAAAAAGTACGAATACAGGAGCAATACTCAAGTAAAAGTATCACATAGAAAGAAAACCTTAAAGTCTATTGACGGGTTCTTATGTTTTTCTAAATAGCTATAATAGTTTTTCGTCTGTGAAGCTGCAATGCGTGAAGAGAGAATTAAACATTTTAAATTACAGGACGTAGTGCTAGAAGTATTTCTAAAACGGAATCCTATTGTATCCAAAAATGCAATGCAAAAGAGACAATTTACAGTAACTGACACATTTTTCTGACAGTTTAAACTATCTAACAAAATAAATGGTGTTATCTATTATTTATTATTGTCAGTTCCTAACTATTGAGTTATACATGGTTGGTTTTGGCCCTTGTTTACAGTGTGGTTGCTAGGTAACAGGTCATATTTGCTGCTCAAACAGGATGTAACATTATAAACTTTACAAAAATTGTCAAACTGGGGACAAATTTGTAAAATGTATAGTAAAATCATAAATATAATCATGTTCACTACATTTTTGTGAAAGGTGTAGTCGAATCTGTCAAATGAACTTTAAGTAAAAGTAAGTTTAAAAATGTAATTTTACAGTTTAAAAAAAAAAAAGTATTTAACACAGATTTTTAGATCTATTAATGAACTAAATCTAGTTCTATCTAACTCTAATCTATTTATTTTCCTGGTCATTTTTATTTAAATATTTTTGTTTACTTGAAACCAAGACTTAAACTCAAAACCTTCTGGTAGAATGTCACTGTGTACCTAATATTTGTAAAGCACTTTGCATTACTTTAGTACATTTTGCTTCTTTCTTTCTGAACATGCTAAAAAACAAACCCCCAAGTCATTTCAGCAGATTTTTTTTTCTACTTTTAAGTCCAGTTCAAAAGTAGTAGAAAGTAGAGGTATCTCATTTTTAGGGTTAAGTACAGTACTTTTCCTTTTGCACTTGGTTACTTTCCACCACCGGTGGCTGGACACAGGCCTGTTCATTGGTAAAGCTCACCATGGTGCAGTGACTAAAGTGTGACTGGTGTAGGTTCATAAACGCTCGGAGACGAATCCTGCAGCCCATGTTGGACGCCAGCTCATCTGAGACGCCCAAAACCAAAAAGAAGACTCCCCAGAACAGACCGCTGCAGCGCTTCTGGCCCGACTCCATCGCAGGAGGGCCCACGCAGCAGGTCACCATGCCCGACGGTATGGACCTGAACACACGCACACACGTTTCTGCTGGTTCACTTTGGAGTGCATGGATACAGAAAGTTGAAATGGTCTCCACTGTCTTAAAGGTGACTGTACGTCACCCAAAGTGGACCCAGAAAAAAGACCTGCTTCTAAAGGACCTTTGACTCCTGGAATTCTTTAGAGCAAGATAATTAGACGAGAGAGAACTGACTCAGGTAAAAATAAGACAACAAAAAGCAGATATAGACAGAAAATAGTAATTTCTCACCAAACGCTGACTTGATCTTGTGATAAACTGCAATATTTCCACAGATGCTAACTTATTTGTAAGTTGTAGAAAGGGGTTCAGAGGTTGTCATCCGGACGCCGACGGTATGACAACCTCTGAACCCCTTTCTACGATGGACCACACCTGGACGAATGAGGGTTTACATCGACGAATTATTTGTAAGTTGTAAGTTAACATAATTAGCAAAACGAGGCTAATGCATGTTAACACCAGAGGTTTCCTGTTTATCTCTGGACTCAGAGCCAGGCCCTGAACATGGAGACCCTTTCACCATTAGACAACGGGTTCCAAAGTGCTCTAAAGTGAACCATTTTGGTGGATCTGGGCCAGTCAAAACATGGCTTTGACGTGGAATCATGTTGGGGTGTGTCTACAGCAAACAAAATATATATAATATATCTATGGATATATATATATAACATAACAAAATATTCCAATTATTGTAAATAAATATTTATTTTAAATAAACATATTAAAATAATACATTTAAATGGAGACAATGTAGACATCATAATTACGGTTTAAACAAGAGCAGAGAAGGGCCTACATACAGCAGCACCAGAGGGATCCGTAGTGCAGTGAACTAATCTGTGACTGTCTGCCAGTAAACTAGCAAATCAGTCAGATAAAGAGTCTGCTACTGCACTGGGGTGACATAATGGGACACCATAATGTAGACTGTATGAATGCATATACATAATAGAAGTGAAAATGAAGGAGTGCATTTAAAGTAAAAACAGTGAGTGACTTTCTGTGTCCTGACTGTGACTTTGCAGGCACCATGGTGACGATGAGCATGGAGGGCCTCCAGAGCCTGACGTCAGACGGGGCCACACTGGCTGTGAGGGAGGTGATGCTGGGGGGCCACAGCGAGGACGAGTCAGGGGACAGTGACGATGACGACGACATGTCCGGGCTGGGCCTGGACCAGGACCCCCTGCAGTAGACCTGTTTAAGACCCTGTCCAGACCCTGTTCAGACCCGGGTACACATGTGCACCAGGATCACACTCTGCTGTGCACGTGGAGCTGGACTGAGGACTCACTTCTCATAGAAACTCTGTGGTCAGTCCCACACATTTGATCAAAGCCATGGCCTGTGGCTGAGAGCTGTCAGAGGTTACAGAATCATTTGGAACGTTTTCTTTAGCAAAGCTTCTGCTTTAGGAGCATCCTTCATCTAAAACATGTGGACGTACAGAACCGTGCTAATGTCAGTTCTGTAGGTCATGTCCGTTTAGATTTCACACAGGTGTGAGCTGGAAGAGTTTAAACTCTACTATGGAGCACAATTACAAATGAAATGCCACAATGGCATTGTGTAGTTTATCCCTATCTTGAGGACATTTGATTTGACCAAGATATTTGACAGTACTATGGCAGTACACCCACTAAAGTTCTAACCTTACCTAAAGTTAGGTATTTGAGATGTCCTGTAATCATGTTGCTGTATCGTACTATGCTTGTCTGAACAGAAAAGAGCAGGCCGAGCAGTGCACTGTGACGGTGCGCTACACTGGACTCTGGGTCTGAATGGGGCAGTGGTTTACAGAGCACAAAGGACAGCCTCTGACATCACCGTTTCAGAAAGCCTTTTTTAAGTATTTAGTTGATGTAGACGAGTGCACTTTTTGTATATTTAAGCTGAAAAGAAGAAGCAGGTGCAGGAGTAGTGTTCAGAACACAAGCTCCGCTCTGATCCTGTCGGCAGGCTCGCCCCAGCCCTGTTGGCCGCTGCCGTCCAACCGCCGCCTGTCCGTTGTCTCATTTTTGGATGCCAACACTTAAAGTGGTTTGTCCTCACTTTTGCATGCTTGTGTTTGAGTAGATGTGCGCACTCCTACGACTGACTCCACCAGCAAAACAGTGGAGAGATGCTTATTTTTATATACCAACATGACTAGTGTTTCATTTTGTGTTCTGTTTTGTAAGGAATATTTATGTACAGATTCATAATTAAACTAGTGACCCTGTTTTCCAGGGTTTGTGAAGTTTTCTTAAACAGAAATTTGAATGCTAATGAAAATTGCTATTTAAATTGGTTTTAATCTTCAAGTCTAATGCAAGGCCTTATTCTATGGTTTGTTTTATAGAAAAAAATGTTGCCAGGAAAAAAAAGCACAAAGAAAGGTGAATTGGTCAAAGACACTAACTGGTTCAGGCTGTTCAGAACGTTTGGGTTTGTTTGGTGTGTATTATCCAGTCGCTGTTATCTGCAGGAGAGGCCACAATACTTCACTAGATCTGAAATCTGGGTTCATGAACTTGCTAATTTTGCAACTGTAGAAACTCAAGACATTTAAGATCCTATATTGAGCTTTTAATCATGTTACAATAATTCCATGTGAAAAACCTATGGTTCATTCATAATTTGAATGTTTGGAATATTGGAATATTTGTTCTCTGCACAGGACGTTATATTTCTTACATAATTGCAGCCTTTCTAATTTTTTTATTTTGATTATTCAAATTCCTTTCTAAGAAATACTTAACTGTTGTTTTTTGTAATAATTTCCTATTGTGGCTTATTCTTGCAGGTAACATAACTCAGCGTTCCTACGACCTGGCCAGATTTTCACGTGAATTGTTGTTACTTCCACATTTGTGTACATTGCCTCCTCTTCTCGTTCTTGGTCACTGGACCGTAGCAGGTTCTCACTCAAACCTCGCTCTCTCTCCAGACGCACAATCCACACACTGCTGGTTTCAATCATCTCCACACAACGGCGCCCCCCACTGGACTGTTCTTTCGCTGCACGTTGTTACGTTTCTTCCAGCCGAATCACTACACAATGAACTTTTGCATCACTTGGCAAACACATGGTCTTTTTACTGCACAAACAGCGCCTCCAAGTGGTGGAACGTATATGTACACAGTCTGGATTTTTGCAGTAGTGTCGTTTCTATCTCCTGTAAAGTTTGACTTGAACGGTGGATACGGCACCCCCTACTGGTTTCAGGGGTGTACGGACTTGACTCGCTCGTAATCCACACACTTGCTTTTTAAAAAGAGTTGTTCACTTTCTCTTTGTCTGTTTTGCCTTAGAGCTTTCTATTTTGGAATAAACGATGCCTAACTCGGGGTTCTTCTCCTCAGTCTCATCCCTTCATTGTAAAAACAGGTTTTAGGCACAGTTTGGGTTTGCAGCTCTCTGGCCAGTTGGAGCTGGTATAAAAATAAGTCTTATAAACGCTGAGGTCAATTGGCGGAGGTGCTGATTGTCGAGCCGAGTGTTTCGTCTCTCTGAAAAGAAGCATATTTTAATGATTTAGGAGAATACGCTACTTTTAACAATTTATTACAGTTTTAATACCTTTAAAAACCGATGAATGCAATTGGCCTGTTTTGACAATTACTATATGGATAAGATATATAATATATATAAAAATAAGAGTTCAACTTTAGAAAGTCCTATAAGTATCTTTGATAACAATTTATGGATACTGTTGACTAAAGTGTTTCTTTCAGCTTTATTTGTTGCAGCGCTTGTCTTTCAAAGACATTGTGCAGTCTTTACTGCGATTCTGCAGTGGTTAGTAGTTTAAATGTTATCATTTGTCCTGACATGAAAAAAAGTTTGTTTTTAAGCTAATACCATACTAATTGAGGGGATATTTTAAGCTGGTATTGTCAGTAATGGGAAAAATAATCTTAAACATATTGAGAATAAATGAAGATATTTGCAACACAATGGTGGGACAAACAAGTAGATATAATACAAAACTATTGTGAAAATTCTAAAACCAGGTAATAATGTAAGATCATTTTGATTATGGATTAAATTATATGTTATGTTACAAAGATTGAAGAATAAGGACAGGGTCATAATTGCCTGATGGTGTTTGTTCTACTGTAACACTGTATTAACCTTTAAATCTTCTTACTAAGGTAGGTACAAAGGTGCATTATGTCATCTTTCTGGTAGCGAGTAGGCCTCCTGGAGAAGTTACTGCTTTGCCTGGAATGTTCCACAGTATGGCATGACATTCATCCATCTACCATTTAAACTATTACAGGTGATTTTATAGCTTTAAAAATATATATACAATCTTATGGCCAGATCTGTGTAGAAGTGACACTGCTCACAGTAACATTCCAGGCATGCCAAATATAGAATTTCCATGGAGACATGCCGGTGATGGGCCCTCAAAGTTGCATAGTGCACCTTTAATCTTACACACAAGTGCAGGGAGCAGCAGAAAAACGGATAATGATTACTGTATCACAAATAATTGTCTGAAAGGATTAAATTTCGACTTTCCATGGTGTATGAGTTGTAAAGTGGGGTCTGACCTCCATCTCCTGTCGTATCCAGCTCAGGCTCTCCGTGATGCGAGTGTACACGCCCGGTCTGTTCCTATCAGCGCAGCCTATCCCCCAGCTGGTGGCGCCCACGAGCTTCCAATGCGAGGAGTCCTCACATGCCAGAGGACCGCCACTGTCCCCCTGGTACAGCACACAATGACATCTCATTTGAAGGATAGTCAACTGGGCCAGATTGTTGATTTAAACTGAACATTTAAAAAAAAAAAGGCACACAGTTTCAACATGAGGGGATATTAAACTAATTTATTTGGATTGAGGATTAGTCCTGGTTCAGTTTTAAACCATGTTTCCACTGGTTCACTTTGTGTTCACTTTAGGCTGGTGTTGAACCACACCAGAGTTAAGTACAAGCTTCCAAAGCGGCCTGGCTTTTCAGCTCCAGGTCGGCCTCCATGCAGACCAAGGCCAAAAAGACTGCATTCCCTACAAGGCCTGATCCCGTCTGATCTCAGAAGCAAAGCATGTTGGGGCCTGGTTACTGCTGGGATGGGACACCTCTGGAATACCAGGTGCCATTGTATCCTTAGGCAAAACACTTCACCCACATTGCTTTGTAAGAATCTGATGTGCGACAATGACATAAACTTGTAATTTCCAAACGTCTTCTGATGAATTGCTCCCCTTTGCACGGAGAAGCATTCCACCATTGAAAGAACCATTCCAAAGCACTCCTTAGCACATCAGACAGGGAAATCAGGGCCAATGAAAAGTTTGGCATTTGGCATAGATTGGCATTATATTAGAATTTACTGTATAAAATATGGGATGTTGCTATGCTGTTCTGAGCTGTGCTGGTGGTGTTTACCTGGCAGGAGTCCACCCCTCCGTCCAGGTAGCCCGCACAGATCATTCCCGTGCTGATGAGTCCTGGGTACACGTTGGGCTGAGTGCACTCTTTGGTGGAGATCAGGGGCACCATGGCAGAGCGCAGCACCACACTTGACTCCCCTGACAACAACAACATTTCAACAGGAAGTCGCCAGCAGGGACACTGTGACTAACCCCGATGACTACTCGATAAGCGATAATAATAAGCGATAAGTATAGAATTCAATTTAAAGGACACGTTTAATTAATTATTTGTATTGTTATTGGCGTTTAAACATTCTCTTGTACCTTTGTTTTAGAACTTCTAATATGTATGTATTGAAAACCACACATTACTTTCTGTCAATTAGGAATTCCCTCATCAGGATTGGTGTTGGCATTCCATCTACTGGCAGGGGAGAGAATAACAATGGGGCAATAAACAAAAGCCAGCTTGTTTCCAACATGCTAATGTCAGCACGCGCAAACTCTTCGAGAAACGAGTCTGGTAACTTTGTGTTTTTGTGAGGCTCAGATGGTGTAGAGAAGCTCGAAAATAGGATTAATGAAACAGATGTGAATGAAGCTTAATACAACTCCAGGCATGTTTTTGATGAGGGAACAATGTTATAACATGGTCAAATGGTCAACATGAGTCTATCTCCTTTTCGATGTAACAGGCCTCATGTACACAGTATGTCATGTTTAATATTGTGATGATAAGATATTTAAGACTATATTTAGTTCAGTTAGACTAAAAGTTTACACCAATGTATGTTAATATACAGTACTAGTCAAACTGTGTGCAAATAAAGATTTAACCGACCAAAGCAGATCCAAACATACTAGAGACCTGTACTACGAAGCTGGATAAGTGGGTTAGCGACTTAAATTCAGGGTTAAAACTGGTGTGACGGTTCACTTCTTCCCAGAGTCAATCTCTATGGCAACAGGCCGCAAACACCTAACCTGCTCCGGGCCAGGGTAAGTTCCTGGCAGCTCAAATAGCACATGCAGCTGACCAGTCAGATCTCATCACCCTTCCTCCAGAATTCGGCCGTAAATGTCATAGCTTTAACTGTCACTTTGCACAATATTCTTATACTTATTGCGCTTTACCCTCATAGGGTTTCAAGGGCGGTAAAGAAGGCAGGTTCATTATTACTCAAAAAAAGAGTGTGGTTCTAATGCCCCAATATTGTTCCATGAAGACATTTGAAGAGAATTGATGGAGCTTTGCACGTAACACGTAGTGACTCATCAAACTTATACATTAAGTGAATCAACAATACTTTCCCTGTCCTCTTTTCTGACTTTAGCTGCTGCCAATGTGTTTCCCTTTCTCAGAATTTTACTTTTACATCCTCATATTTATTGGGGATGATTCTGTGAAAAGTACGCCACTCTTCCCCTCTCCATTGTTCTGATTGGCCGGCGGGCACTAACTCCGCCCCTTTATGTGAATGCGCATGGTCTCATTCAGAAAATTTTGGGTTAACAGAGCGAGATGTGAACCGAAGCAGGTTCACAGGTTCATAGTACAGCTTATCCAGAGACGCTCATGTCTTGGTCAATCCAGCAACTTATCCAGGATCACTTCAGACAGCTTCGTAGTACAGGCCTTAGGACTAAATAGAGAAAATAATGACTCAATGAATAAATCTATATTCATTTAAAGTCATATTTTAAAAAGCATCTGATCCTGGGAGCATTATTGCAAAATTGAAAGGGCTATCGCAATTGTGTGATATTGTCCAGCCCTACTCTCACAATAATTGTTATCTAGACCCAATCTAGGTCCCAACCTTGAATGTTAGGGGCTTCTCGGGGCTTCTCAGAAAAGCGGTCCAGACTAGTGAATTTTGGGATGCGATAAGGATAAAATAAAATAATAAAATTAGTACAGTTCTATAGTTTTACAGTAGCTTTTCATGAAGGGGAAGAATGTTTTGGTCGCCAACATATCCACAGTTAAAATAGCGGTCATTAGGGCAAAGGTTGGGAACTTTCACAAACATGTCATGTGCTGGGAAAGACGTTAATCATTGCCCCCTCCAGAGGGCGCTGTACTGTCCCACTCTGGAGAACAGCATCAGCAATGTTGAGCCTGGTTCTGGTGGCAGTGGGCAGAGGCAGTGTGTGTCAGATGTTTGACAAGTGAGCGTAGAGGTTGTGACTGACCTCCGTTCTCCGTAGCTCCCCAGCCTGAGATCCAGCACATGGTCCCCTCCTCGTACACCTCTCCGTGGTTAGGCAGGCAGATGGGCTCCACTGAACCTGGACACAACAGTTAAACAGACGGATGGATGGATACATAATTGATCCCGAAAGAAATTCCAAGTTTAGCTACAGAACATTTCCACTGCGCTTCTCAGTCACTTTTGTGTCTGTGTCAAAGATCAGTTTCAGGTTAGTTCATTTGACATTTGTAGTTTGAAAAGCACATTGGAATCATCAGGTCAGGTCAGCAGATCGTGTGTCAGGATAGTTTGAGGAGAGTAATAGCACACAGGACTCCCTTAAAGTATTTCCTCTGGAAGATCTGCTGATATGTATATTTTTACAGACCAGTATCACAACAACAATCACCTCACAGGGTTTTACAAGAAGGGTATTGTGCCCAAACTGGTAAGGGGTCTGAACAAAACTGATTCTCTCAATTGAGGCAAATTAAAGAGGGGATTCTATGCTTTTGTATTATATTTAAAGGACCTATACTACGTAAAATCAACTCAATCACCAAAAGTATGCTCTGTCCTACCTTGTGGTGTCATTTAGTGGTAGTTTTTACAGTTAAGATCTAATTTAGTCTCAGTTGAGTTGCGTTACTCTGAAATACACTGATAACCTTACGTTGCCTTTTTTAAAATAAATAAAAATACAAATAAATGTGAGTCAGTTTGAGAGAATAACAGCCTAAATGTGCAGGATTTTTTATTAAAAGTAAGTGAATGAAACACAACACAACTCCAGGTATGTTTCTGATGAGGAAACAACATTATACCATAAATGTGCTTAATTTAACAACTGACTAACTGACAACCACCACTGTAAGTCCAGGGCTGTGGGCGGAGATAGGTGGTAGGTGAAAATAGGAGTTTTCTGAGCACTTAAGTCTCAAATGCAGAACACTACAGGATTATGCAAAGTAATAATGAGAAAATGCTGTTATAAGATGTTTTTTTCCTTAATACGTCTGTAAACAAGTAGCGCACATTTAGATGATTTTAACTCATACCGTTGAAGACCAGGGGCGTGCGGAGCTTCATCAGTGCAATGTCATATTCCAGCTTGTCTTTGTAGCGGCCGTGGTAGATGATCCTCTCCACAGCCAGAGGCCGGACGCCATACCCAGGCAGCTCTGTGATCCCTGCGTACACGCCCCACTCGACAGGGTCCGCAAAGCTGCAACACACAAGGAGGAAACCCACTGGTTCATGGCGGCAGTGTTTCTATGCTCAGGGTCTGGCTCTGCAGGCTGTAACCGGCCCCTCCTTTGGTCGTTCTGCAAAGCCATTTAGGCCCCATCCTATGAAAATGTTTTTACTTTTCTATAAACTCACATTCATTATGTCCATCGCACCATGTCCCACCGTCACTACAGTTTGAGGTGGTCTCTCTAGGGGTCTACAACGTGAGCCGACGTCACTGAAACATAACTAATGTTTTTTGTGATAAATAAAATCTAAACTGTACCTGAAATATGCTTTTTAATCATGGGGCCAATTCACATAAAGATGTTTAGTTATCCCATGTTTGTGTGGCTGTGAGACGTGGCTAAAGCTAGAGTAAACCGGAAACTACTTCTGGTTTCTCCACTGCTTTTTCTGCATTTATTTCACGTCTCTTTGCAGCGTTATAACAGCTTTTTATGTTTTAACTCCTCTTTATATAATTGCATTTGGATAATGTTAGTCACAATATGCACTGGAAATATTATATTTTGGGTCTTGACAGGAGTGTCGTTTGTTTTGCTAAATCTGTGGGCACAACATAAGACTCAATCAGCGGAAATACAGCGGTGTGTCATAAGATCAAGTCAGCGTTTGGTGAGAAATTATAATTTTTTATTCATTTTTCTTGTTTTCACCTGAGTCTGGATTCTCTCTTATCCAATCACATCGTTAGCTCTATTATCTATTATTCTACTTCGTCTCCCAAAAGCCTCCAGATCTAACGTAAAAAGCTCCTCGTCCTTGTACACCTTAAACCTCATCACTGCTGGTCTCTCGCCGCTCTCTCATGCCTTTCTCTTTCCTCAATGTTTGCATCTTTTCATAATAAACCCTTTGGGCCATTTGTCTTGCGTTTCAATTATTACAAATAGGTAGGGGGCAGTGCCAAACTCTGGGCCCCAGGTACACACCTTCTCAGATACACTGTCTATTTATTTATCCCAGCAAATTCTGTAATTATTTGTAATAATGTTAAGGATTCTACATACAATTACTTGCAATTTATAGAAATTCTGTGTAGCTACCGGCCTGCGTTATGGTACAGTACTGTTTGTATTTGCAGAAAATACTAGCCCAATTTCACAAAGCTCTCAAAATGCATTATTACTGTAAACTGTTTACTTTACTAAATGAACAATGAAAGGGGTGATGGGGCCCTCAGATGTCACGCATAATTGTGTTTTGTTTAGGACTTTACTCAATCACAATGCATTTTATTACAACAAAAATAGACTAAAGCATCAAGAGACAAATGCACCTGAGAAAAAAAAACATCACATGCTTTTGAGGGCCCCTCTCTCTGCCCTGGGCAAGGACAATATCTTTTGTACTGACGTCAGTGACAAACATTAGTGGTGTTTGGGCCAATTAATAATATATGTCTATAGATTGATACTGACAGAATAAAAAAACACATATATTTTCTTAGGTAGATAGATATTGAGATACTTGTCATAGTATTACTGGACTGGACTGAATCTAAATCCATCAGAAATGTGGTCATTATATGTTCAGTAATTACAGGAAGATAAAACGGTGTGGTGAGTGTAATGAGAGCAGAAGTAAGTGTCCCCTGCAGGAGTCCAGTGGAACCTGAGCATGGTGTTTAGCGGCTCTAAAAGCTGGACTCTGCGTTGGTGAGAAGTGCTATCTCTTCACAGACACATGAGCCTTGTATGGGCTGGAAGTCACATGACCAAACACTACAGCAAACCACGCCCGAGACAATGTGAGACCCCCGTGTGGTCGACTATCGAGCGGCTGGGATATGAGCGGTGTCATTTAACCAGCTCCACATAGAACGGGACATTGCTGAACATTATTACGACACATAACAACATTATTATTATTTTTATGCTACTGTAAATGCTAGAACAGAAAAAGAAATATTCTGTTGAAATTGAGCCGTGTCTAGCAGATTATTGCTCACTTTAACAGGTGAGTTTTAATTAATTCAGCTCACAGTGAGCGATAATGACAAAAATGAATATCTTTCTTTTTGGGAGTATCCTGATATGAAGACAATATTATGTAAATCAACAGAAGTCTATTAAACATGCCTTTAAACATATTAGTTATCAAACAATTATGGAATGTCTGTAAAATGAATGACAAAGTGCAGTAATATGTGGCGTTTTTTTAGAATAATAATGTAAATGTAATGTAAAATGTATATGTAAGCCTTAACTCCTGCTCTGGACCAGGTTAGCTCTGCTGCATATAGTGCTATAAAGTGCTTACGAGTGAACCGCTTTAATGACACAGAAACATCCAGGGTTTGGGCTTGACTAACCCAGCTACACCTGTGTCACTTCATAGTAGGCCTACACAGCTCAGGACCCCATATTATAATGTCAGCACAATATGAAATAATGTTATTTAAGGTTTTTAGGAAATAACCTTTTTTATTATCATTATAACAATGATATATGCAGCTATACAGCGTGGAGGAGGAGTACGTGCTGAGCAATCATGATTGCATTGAACTGTCCTAAGAGCCTTGTACAGATGTGATTAAATTTAGCATTTTTGCTAAAACACTTATCCAGTATAATTGCTATTTCCATATCTAACAAATATAGTAACTAATAAACTAATAACTATAACTATATTATAACTAATAATGTTTCTGATTTATAAAATGCCCTCCATGACACAAGAAGCACTTTACTATATGTTTTTCTTGACTGAACAATCTAAGCCCCTCCTGTAGCCACAGCTGCCCTGGGGCAGATTGACAGAAGGCTGACAATCTGCACCATTGGCCCCATCCACCACCAACAACCATTCACGCACACACACACACCACTTTCATAGGCAATGTGCATGAAGTGTCCTGAGTATTTCACTGAGTGTTTATAATAATATAATAATGATGCATTATTCTTATAAAGTGCTTTTCTGGACACTCAAAGACACTTCAAATTGCATTATTTATTCACGCCACACTCAATGGTGGTAAACTACTATTGTAGCCACAGCTGCCCTGGGGCAGACTGATGAAAGTGAGGCTGCCAGTGTGCACCATCGGCCACCATATTATGGTTTACAATGAACAAAATGTAAAATGATGATATCCTTATGTTGGTTCAGTACTAAGTCCCTGGATGTAGCAGTAGTATCCTCCTTTCTCCTGGATTGCCATAACATCTGAATGTAGTTGTGTGTATAATAAAGTCAAAAGCCTGGACATGTGTTGTGGTCTGCCGTGTGCGCTGCAGAGTGTGGCACTGACCCGTAGACGCAGTGAGCCGCGGTCAGGACCCACTGGGAGGTGATGATGGAGCCTCCACACATGTGCCTTCCCTGGTTCTGGAGACTGACCTGCCACGGGAACTGGCCCGGTCTGGACATGTTCCCCCCGACAATCCTGGTGCTGTACCGGGGCCGCAGACCACACTCTGCACACACACACACGCACACACACACACACACAGGACACGTGAAGAGAACATGGTGCAGCACTGCAGACCAAGTTAGGACTGAAGCTCTGGACTATAGGGCCCGGGCCTTTCAAACTCTGCCTTAAGAATGCCCTCTCAGAGTCTCCGAGGACCCCACAAAATAAACAATTGTATTAAAAAGGCCCACTGAGAGACAATTATTATAATTATAATCTTTACATATCGCCCTACCAAAAGTGGACATAATTTTAATAATAAATGATACACAGATAGAACGAGTAAATGAAATACATTTTTTAGGAATACTACAAAAAAAGTTAAGTTGGATGAGCCACATAAATTGTATAAAGGCAAAGTTATGTAAATCATTAGGAGTTATTTCTAAAGTTAAAGAACACTTGAATGAGCATTATATATATCTTGTTTTGTTCCTTGGTTCTCCCTCACACGACTTATGGTCTCGAGGTGTGGGGAACATACAAAACCAATACTGCTCAAATTAGTAAGATCCAAAAAGGGCTATGAGAATTGTAAACAAAGCAATTTACAGAGCACATACAAAACTTTCTGTTTTTAAAAAGCTGTAAAATTCAAGGACCTTGTTGACTTGAAAACTGCACAATAAAATAAATAGACAATTCCCAATGACCATTCAAGAACTGGTCCAAATGAAGGAAAGTGCTTATAATTTCAGGGGACGCGGTATGTTCAAAAAACCAAATGTGAGGACAAATGGAAAGCAGCATTGTATTTCAGTTGTTGGGGTTAACGTATGGAATAACTTGCACCAGGAGTTAAAAGACTATAGAACACTTAAATGCTTTACAAATTTGTATAAAAGGAAAACTATAAAATCATAAGTTGAAAACAAATGTTGGAAACAGTATTGGCATATTGGATACTGAATGTTTATGCTTAAGATGTTAGCAGCTTTTATGTTTATGGTTAGTGTTAAAGGGAATTTAACCAATGTTTATGTTAAGTGGAAAGGTAGACAACATAAGCTCAGGCTTCTGCGTATTCCTGTTCAGACTTGGCGTACATTATTTTTACTTACTCAACATTTTAGTGTTAAAATCTCAAAAGTGCAGACTATAACTGTCACACAAACACTTCTCGCACAAATTGGCTTCTGACAAAGCAGCTTCTTCAGGGCTCAGGTCGTCCATCCTGACTCCCACACGGGTGACATGTCTCGCCACACTCCTGTACACATACAGTATATGACGACGCTAGACATTCGGGTTGCCATGGAGACAGCCATGGGAGTCACAATCAACAACCTGAACCCTGAAGAGGCAGCGGCTTTAAAGTGATTTTATCCAGCAGTTATAGTTTGAAGATTTGTGGATGTCTTATTACAGTCATTGTAAATGATTGTTGTTAATAATACTATGATTATTGGTTCACTCTGCACCTGTTAGTTCCACCTTACATTCAGGCTTAATTCTTATGTTTAGATGCATTCTTTATTTAACCAGAGCCCCTCTGAGATTTGAACATTCAAAGCAGAGGGCGGCAGAGTGGTCAATACAGTGAATTATCCCCATAGTCTTAAACAGAGCCAGCGTCCCTTTAATAAGGCTTGGACCATTCATTTTAGGCTTGTATCACAGTGCACTGGGATCTTATTGAGGTTGTTGTGGTTGAGTTAGTTCAATTTGCAGTAAAAGTAACACAGAGAACACACAGATCCCACTCATCCAGGAATTATGTTTGTATCATTATGAATATATATATATATATATATATATATATATATATATATATATATATATATATATTCATCCAGTAATCACTGGATTGTGAAATGCTCTGTCTAATCTAATCCATCAGCACACACTTGATTATTGACATTGCACTGAAGCAAACACAAACATGCAGTTGTGAAGCGGCACACACAAACAGCACACACACAACACACAGAGCACACTCTCACCTAAACATTTGAGTGTGGCCACTTTCCCCGACGTGCACTGACTTTTACTGCGACAACACAATTTCATTTCAATTATTATTATTATTATTATAGATTAGTTAAAAAAAAAAAAGAAGATAGATAGATTAGTCAGCAGATTGTGTGCCAGGCAGTTTGAGTAAGAGTCCAGCAGCCCGTGCAGGCAGAGTCCATGGAGCAGGTGAACGCAGGAGAAAACCCTCCAAGGCCTCGCTCCACTCTGTTGTTTCCTCTTCAAGGTTTTCCGCCCCAGGTGATGTACAAAGTCTGCAGCATTTCAGAGCTCAGTTGCTCAGTTCCATAGAGACAGGAAAAACATAAAGCTCATTTCACACAATCAAACAGTGCCCAAAGTCTGTTTCTTTGAACTGCACAGGCTGCACTTTGTTGTTTGAATCCCAAGATATTGTGTTCAGCAGGAATTCTTTTGGAGCTCCATTGCTGTTTATAGTGAACCAAGTCCTAATCCAATTTTTTTAAATCTCTGAAAATAGGATTAATTTGTGTGAGAAAAAAAATCCTCAGCTTGTGTTAAAAGTGATTTTTCTTTGTGCCTCACCTAGTGAAATGACTACACATTTTAGTTTTTTCATGTAATAAAGTACCAGTACAGATATATTGTAAATGACTAAATAAACTATTAGGGTCAGAATGAGACCACTGTGTGCTGTCTGCATCTAATAATAAAGCGTTTTATTGTCCACGAAGCCAGAAGGCCTCTGTTATCATGCTAGTTGTTATTAGCTTCACCATGTCAGCTCTGCAAAACTCTGCTCTTGTGAAAAGCACTTTTCAGATGAATATTCAGGATTCCCAGAGTAGATAAGTGAATGATACATGAGGAGCAGCAAAGAGTTTAAAATGAACTACTTCTGTTCTTCACATCTTTAAGAATAAGGTACAGGTACAGGACCGTGAATTGGCTGGACACTTTTCACTCTCAACCCTCGATATCTGTTTTTTACATTCTCTTATTCCCTTGAGGTAGTCCAGGGTGTATTTCCTTGTTACTCACCTAACGATGGTCATGTTGTGCAGCTTGACGACGCCCCCATGAGCCGACTCCAGGGACACCAGGACGCTCTGCAGCTCCCGCTCGATGGAGCTCACTGGAGAGGAGGACGACGCCACGTAACTGAAAGACCCAACAGTGAATAACATTATGCTCTGTTCAGGCAGTTTACAGCTTTATGTACACCTCAACCCTGGTATTTTCTGTGGAATGTGTTCAAATATTCTGTGATAAGATGTCTTGGAAACGCATTAAAAATAACAGCACATTTGATCATGGTGCATGGCTTGGCCTGTGGGGGCAGGAATGCTTGCTCAAGCTCAAGCCACAGCTAAGTTACTCTGGCGTCTCTCAAGGCTTTCATGAAGTTATATTGTTCTTTTTAGTCATTTTATTTTTAGTTCTAAACCATGAGATGTCAAAGTAAAGATACTCAAGAGTTTATTTAAAGGCCTAAAACAAAACAAATAATGCACCATATCTGTCCTTTAATTAAGGCTGATGTGTATGAAGCACCTGGCCATGTAACGCTCTAAAAGTCAGCACCAAAATCTTAAAGTGCACACATTGGCTCAACACTTTGTATGAAGTTAAAACAATGGGAGCCAGATAGCTCAGCTGCATGGTTTAGTCAGAAGAGGTTCTATCCGTATTATGAAAAGTTATCAAACTCAAAACACCAAACAAAAGAACACGTATCCAGTATTTGTATTGTTATCGACCTTTAAACTTTCACTTGAGTAGGCTACCTTTGCTTTGGCATCTCATGTTTTAGAATTCAAATGAAATTACACAGCAAAATATTTATATTTAGCTTATTTTAAAATGACTTGAATTTATACATTTCATCTGGATTTGAGACGTTTTGACTTGATGTAATTGCTTAAGTGGGGCAGAATATTTCACTCGTCTCAAGTTTTTTCTGATGGATAATGCAATCATTTATAGCTTAAAATGAAAAAAAAACACTTGATGAGTAAAATGTTCTTCATCATCACAAATCTGGAATATATGAAACATAGAACCTAGTCTCTCAAGGGGATTAATGAAACGCGCATGAATGAAGCTAATTAGAACTCCAGGTTTGTTTTTGATGAGGAAACAATAGCACATGGTGAACAGCAGGGTGGTGGACCTGCTGTATCCCAGCTGACTGCAGGCTGACTCTCCCAGCCAGCTGGTCCAGTCGTCAAAGCACACGGTCATCCAGAGCCCGGCCCTCTGCACCTGCACCACGGAGCTGCGGCCGCTCAGACGCACTGAGCAAAGCAAACACACAGCAGTGTTAGTTCAGTGGGGTCATGACCCAGTACAAGCCTCTGACAGGTTCGACTACTCATGGAGCTAAAATGCAGTTAGGATAAATAGATTTTCAATTTTGCTACAATTCTTTACACGTTTTATCCCAGTTTTTGTTTTTTTATGTTTTTAATTTTACTTCCTGGTTATAGATGATGACATCACACTGTACACTGGGCCAGAACTCATCAAATTTCACAGATTTTTTTATTTGACCAATTAAACACTAACTCAGCAAAATAAAATGTTCAAATATATTTTACGGGTCAAAAAACTAGTTCTTTTTTTGTAAATTATGCTATAACCTCTGTCATCAATGTGTTTACTTGTAGTTTTCAACAGATTTTTCTTTTTTTTTCTACACAAACAGGTTATTAATACAATAAAGTCAAAATTAGAAAATAATAAGAACCTGTCATAAGTACTTTACAAGGACACGAGCAACAAGCGTAAAAGTTCAAAGTTGTTATGGAACTTCTTGTTGTTGTTCTTCATATTTCGTTAGACTTAACTCGCAAGATTTTTTTTTAAAAAGAAGGAACTCTTACAAATCCCCATGTCCAAAAACTAAACAAAGTAATGAACAGAACGTTAGATCTGGTGAGCCGGCCAAACAGAGCAAACCCTACACAGGGCCGCAGAGGACGGTACCGACACCTCTAACTAAAAAAAAAAAAGAACTATTATGCCTTTTTATATATTTATTATTGTATGAGTACCTTAAATATTAGAACTAAAAACAAAATGAACATCAGTATCTGATTCGGTTTGCCCTGGCACTTACTGAGTTTAGGCGCCATCTACTGGCTGCACAGCGCTCATGCGAGCTAAAACTACATTAGTGAAGAAATGCTAATGCGCTAGTTAGTTTGTAATGATCATGTTTAGACGGCAGAAATGCTCAGAACGAGTGGGACGATGTTTTAAGGACTTAAAACTCTTACAATTCTAGGATAAGTGATGTCAAATATTGGAAAAACATCATCCATCAAGGGATTTCAGCAGGGAGTGTTTTGATGTTCGGAAGGGAGAGGATTTTCCAACCAGCATTCCTAAAACTAGCATGAATGAATGAAGCTATGAAAAATATAATCTTAAACAGCCTACAAAAAGGATATACAAAAATATAAAAAATACTACAAAAGGGAAAAATACGAAAAAAAAATAAAATCTAAGAAAAATATAGATGCGGAAAAAGGCGCCTAACAAACCTAACAAGTGGTCATTTTCACAACTAATCTCCTGTGTGTGTTCCAGTTGTGGCCTGTGCCGTAGCTCTGGTGCACCGACAGCACTCACCACAGCTGAGCTCGTCCTCTCCGTTCTCACACTGCTGTTTGCCGTCACACTGCAGAGAGGCCTGGATGCATTTCCTGGACGCTCCACACCTGAACTTCCCTGCACAGCTCAGCCCCACTGTGGACACAAGCACCGTCATTATGTTTGAGAATAGTGCTCTGTATGTAAAAAAAAAAAACATTATTATGATTTTGTAGTTCCTTAGGGTTGCAACTAAGCACAGTGGAAATGATAGAAATTGTTTAAAAAAATGCTGTTGTGCAGTACACGGATTGTCAGAATATTTGAGAAAAAGTAGCACGTAGTGAAGCCTATAAGGGACCTGTCAGCCTTGTTTCCATCGGTTCGCCCCAAAGTGGATCAGTAAAGTTTCTTCAATGTCTTAACTGAACGGTACCGGGTCATTGCACTAGCTTTTAAAGTGGTCTGGCTCTGTTTGTCTCCAGGCGGGTTTAGCTAAAGAGGAGCTACACACCGAAGCGAGATGATTGGACAAGAGAGAATGCAGGCTCAGGTCAGAAAACAAATACAAAATGAAAAAAAAAAATCATAATTTCTCATCAAACACTGACTTTATCTTGATAAACCGCTGTATTTCCACCGATGCTAACCATGTTGACCTGAAATGATTTGCAAAACAAAGCTAGCATATGTTAGCATCAGCTGTTTATCTGCGCACAGCATTCGCAATAAGATAAAAAATATTATATCTCCAGTGCATAAAGCATTTAACATTATCCAAACCTGACATATCACACGAAGAAGAGTCTCAGACTTTTTACCCCAAGTACCATGAAAGAAAAGATTTGGCTTTCTGAGCACCACCAAATCTAAACTGGGTCTATAACAGGACTATTTCAGGTCTAAACTAGGGATAAGAATGAACACACCATTGCCACATAGTTTTAATGTAAGCAAAATAGAATAAGAATAAAATGTACTCTAAATGAAGGAAACATTGAAATTGAAGAGGTGTCCACGTACCACCAGAAGAAGCTTGCGTACCACAGTTTGTGAAACACTGTTTTGCAGAGAAGTGAAATAAATCCAGACAAAGGTTGACCACAAACAGGAGGTAGTTTTCCATTTATTCTAGCTTTAGCAAAATTGGAATTACTGAACTTCTTTCTTTCTTTCTTTCTTTCTTTCTTTCTTTCTTTCTTTCTTTCTTTCTTTCTTTCTTTCTTTCTTTCTTTCTTTCTTTCTTTCTTTCTTTCTTTCTTTCTTTCTTTCTTTCTTTCTTTCTTTCTTTCTTTCATGAGATTGGCCTCATGATAAAAAAAGTATAATTCAGGTACAATTTAGATTGTACCTATTAAGAAAATATTTGTTCTGCTATGCATAAAAAGTAGTTAAAGTGTTAAAAGTCCATATTTTACCCAGTCTTTGATTTTTTGATTTTCATTTGTTTGTGGCGTCATCTAGTGGGCGATTTTGGTGTTACAAACAGAATGTTTGAATATAACGTTTTTGAATAAAAGTAACTGAGCACAGCAGCAAGTTTTAGTTATATTTTGAGATTACAAACGTCTTTATTTTGAGGTTGCATCCCCAGTATGTTTATTATATATATATATTTTGCTCTTGTTCACAACCGTTTAATTCATTATTTCATTTGCACCCCAGTGTCCAGCTTTTTTATTTTTGTCTCTTTCTCCATCAATGTAATATGTTAATTACATGCAACTGAGCAGCTCTTAAAATGGTGCGTTAGGCCTCATGGTGACTTTGTGAGAAACTTTTACTATTGTTTTGTATGCACATAGGCGTGTTGTGTCTATTTTCTAGTTTCACCTTTTCAATAAACCTGCTTAAAGACAAACCTATCTGCAGAGTCTCGATGTGAGGAGTTATTCGCCTTAATTCCCATGACAGCACAACATTTGTTATGTTTGGGCGTCAGCTGCTAATGTAACAGGTTTCTGCCAGCGTTGCAATGAGCCTGATGACACAGGTCGCAATTAACCCTGACTATGTGCTCCAAGGCGACCTGGTCAGGAGCGTGGTTATAGTCTGACACATGGACGTGACACCCAATTCTCGGCTCTAAGTACAAACATAGTGGGTGGGCCCATAATACGTTGTTTTATACATGATTAATTTATCCCAGAAAATGTGGTTATTGTTATTTTTTCATTCACTGTGCTAGAATATACACCTTAAGGCTTATACATAACTCGCCACATCCTGTGAAGCTACCAGCTTACATTACGATACAGCACTGTTTGTTTTTGCAACAGCTACCAGAACAATTTCACAAACATCTCAAAACATATTATTGCAAAGAGAAAATACACTAATTGCAAATTATAATCACTGGTTTTATTTGTTAACCACTTGGCTAATATGTGAACAATGACATGGGGCCCTCAGATTATTATACATAATTGTACTTTTAGTCTTTCAAGGACTTTAATCAGCCATTATGCATTTTATTGCAACAAAAAACAATTGAAGCGTAGAAAAATGCAACTGAGAAAAAAACATCACATGCTTTTAAGGGCCCCTCCCTGCCCTGGGCCCCCCCCCTGGTCTGACCCCCCTGCCGTGACGTATATTCCATTCTCATTGTACATCGTGTGTTCCAACTTCAGACTAAACTGTTGCCTCTTTCAGCAGCACATTTGAAAAGGTGAAACAGTAGAACAGGACTGACCTCCCAGACCGATGCCCAGTGACAGAGTAATGACCACCACCACGGTCACACTGATGAGCAGCTCCAGGCGGTGGTCCAGCACGCGCTCCCACACCGTCTTCCTCAGGTCGTCCTCTGTGGAGACCATAGAACTATAATAAAACCTGGAAGATGAATCCAAAATGGCCGCCCTGTTTATCCCTATGGAGTGTGCTCACTGGCGCATGACCCCACATCTGCATTTACTTCCTGATACGGAGGCTGACATCTTTGCTTTACTTCCTGATACGGAGGCTGACATCTTTGCTTTACTTCCTGATACGGAGGCTTACATCTTTGCTTTACTTCCTGATACGGAGGCTGACATCTTTGCTTTACTTCCTGATACGGAGGCTGACATCTTTGCTTTACTTCCTGATACGGAGGCTGACATCTTTGCTTTACTTCCTGATACGGAGGCTGCCATCTTTGCTTTACTTCCTGATACGGAGGCTGACATCTTTGCTTTACTTCCTGATACGGAGGCTGCCATCTTTCTTTACTTCCTGATACGGAGGCAGCCATCTTTGCTTTAGGGCGCCACATGACGACAATCCCCCACTTCATATAAAAACGGTAATTTCGGTGATTTTAGAAACGGTAGAAAAGAACATTTCCTTCTATTTTATTTAAATACCGATAATAATTCAGGACTGTCTGCAATTATAATGCGCAATTTTAGAAAAAGGCTGGTTCCAAGAGGCTGCAGTACCTCGCACGGCCACAAATCAATCTGGGACCAAAGACAGAGGGGCGTGTCTTATCCAGTTCATTTAATACATCCATAGTGGAGACACACACTACTCTGACACTTTTGTACAGGCGAGAAATTCTACTTAAGTCTATTTCAAAAGCTCATTTGAACTTCTCAGAAAAGTTACCACAACATTTACTGGTCAAAGTGAGAGATTTTTTTTCTTACCGTTGAGAAAAGGCTGGACTTTGGTGACGGGCATGCTGGGGCTGGGGGCAGAGGGCGGGCTGTTTTCCGGCTGGTCCTTCTCTGATTGGCTGTAGGTTGTTTGTTGGTTGTTGGCGGGCTCGTTGGCGAAGCTGCCCAGGGGACTGACGATGAGCGTGTTCGGGGTCTCCACGGTGGGCAGGTCCTCCTCAGTGACTGACACCACCTCTATCGTCTGCTCCGACAGCTCCTGAACACGACAGAGCATTCAACCAAGAGTCAGTGCAGGCTGAGCAGACGTTAAAGACCCAGATTATCACATGTTGACTTTTTAACCGTGTTTCAAACGTAGTCATCTGGACAATGTTTTGAAATTGACTTTGACAATCTAAATGGACTGGTCATTACTGCCCCAAGTGGAGGGGAGTTCAATTAATTCTGCCTCCAGTGGGAACAATTTATCCTGAAACTTTTACCCCCTATTTTGCGGTGGTGACCCTAAACATTTGCTTAGATTGTTAATGCCACGGGCCGGCCCTGCATGATCTGCTCTCTCTGATCTGGACAGTCACTACCTAAAGCTTCACCTGCACCATCGTGAATCAGTGCTAGTTTGGCCTCTGGATTCTGGAGAAGGAGCTGAACATGAGCCATGGCCTGAACACAAACTGAGAAGGACAGACACTTTCTTTTGGTCTCTATCTACAGGTTAAAGCTGCAGTAGTCTGCAACATTTCTGTCTTAAAAGCATGAAAAACAGCGGTCCAGATGTATTGCTCTCGTTCACCGCAATCAGTTTACATGTGCTTTTCACTGTCGGAGGGAGCGAGCATGTTTGCATGTTCACAACGCACTTCCTGCTTCACAGAGAATAAAACACTGTAGACACACAGCACACATCGGTCTCATAAGGTAAGGTAAACTCTATTGTCCCTGAGAGGAAATTTGTTATGGACTACAGTGCCACTTTTGCTGCATGTAATTGTCACTCATGACAATTACATAGATACATAACGTCCCGATCAAAAGTTTAAGACCAGTTGAATAAATGGCAAAAGTCAAATTTTGCATGGTTGGATCTTAACAAGGTTCCAAGTAAAGCTTCAATAAGCAACAAGGAATGGGAATAAGACAAAAGTAAAATTTTATTGAAAACAATTAAAACTGAAATAATCTGTTCTGCAGCTGATCAAAAGTTTAGGACCGCATGCCTTGTGCAGCAGATTCAGTGTCAAGTATTCACACTGTCATGACGTTCTGATGGCAAAGGCAAAAAAATGTTCTCTTTTTGAACGGGGTGGGGTTGTTGAGCTGCATAAGGGCCTCTGTCCATCGCTGCTGAGGTGGGATGCAGTAAGACAGTCAATTTTGAATTTCTTAAAAGATCCTGAGGGTTATGGAAGTCAAGTGGAAGACCCAAAAAATGATCCCAGCACTGAGCCGGAGGATCTGATTGGCTGTTGTCAAGACACTGAATGATCCTTGACCCAAATGAAGGCTGTTACTGGTGTGACTGCAGCCCAATAACATCAGACACATCTGACACTGAAGGACTTCAGAAACAGGAAATATTTTCAAAAGCGTCATCTCTTTGAACGCCACAGAACTGCAGCTTGGACTTTACAAGAGACACAAACATGGGACATTGAAAGGTGGGAGAAAGTTTTATTTTGATGAGAAAAAATGTAACCTTGATGGTCCTGATGGGTTCCAGCGTTACTGGCACGAAGCAGATCCACCTGAGATGTTGCTACACACCACAGGGAGGGGGCGCCATAATGATCTGGGTGCCTTTTCCTTCAGTGGAACAATGGAGCTCCAGGTCGTGCAGGTCAAGCAGCTGCGGGCTCTGAGCAGATGTTGCAGAGAGCATCCCTCATAAGAATAACATCCCTCTTTTGGACCGTTCTGTGTGTTCACCTGAGCTAAATCCAACTGAGAACCTTTGGGATGGATGGAAAGGAGAGTTTACAAAAATGGAGCACAGTTCCAGACAGGAGATGCCCTTTAGAAGCCATCTTCACCACTTGGAGAAATATTTCCACTCACCTCCTGTGATCAACAATAATGGTGCTACTTGTTACTGATGTTTGGGACTTTGATTTCTGTTTTGAGGGGTTTCGGGTTGTTTTTTCATTTTCAATAAAATGTTTACTCAAACGTCCCTCACATTTCTTGTTTCTTATTGAAGCTCTACTTGGAACCTTGTTAAGATCTAACCATGCAAAATGTTACGTCTGTCATTTCTTCAACTGGTCTTTAACTTTTTATCGGGACTGTAGTTTCAGCTCCTACAACATCTACTTCCTGGCAAAAAATACAGCATAATTCTATAGTTGATGAGCCCTGTCACAACCAGGACAAAAATACATACAATTTAGTTAAAGATGGAAATAAATATTAATAAGGTACAATTGTATTTAAATATACAACTGCATTAAAAGTCCTGAAGCTCCACATACAGCACATAAAGAAAGGTAAATTCATAATGCAACAGCAATTAAGAAAACTTATAACGGCACTTCCTGGTTGAACATGAGCAGCAATGACATAGAGGTAATTCTACAACTGTTACCTAGCAACCATTTTGAAAACAAGGGCCAAAATCTTTATGAATTAGACATAAGTTATGACTTGACAAACAATACTTGATAACGCCTTTATTTTTGATGAATGACCTTTTAAACTGTCAAAATAATGTGTCCGTTGTCTGTAAATTGTCCCTATATTTTCAATGGCGAGTCGCTTTTTGATGACATCACAGAGGGATTTTGAATTCAGCTCTGCTTCCTGTCATTTTAAGCTTATATTTTTCAACATTTCTTCACAAACTGCAACATCAGAAATGTAAAACTATAATAAATATTTAGCACATGTTCTATCCCACCAAACCACGTCATAATTAGGAGAACATGAGAACCTGTCATATTGTTGTGATTGATGATATTTACAGTAAAAGCGCAGGCTGTATACTGCTCCTTTAAATGGAAACAGTTGAGACAATATGTAAATAATATCAACAAATGTCTTTTTTTGTGTAGGGCTCTGTTTCCTGCGGAGTAGAGGAACAGAAATTAAATAATGCACATGGTGAGTCAGCCAAATAAATCCAACACATTACACTGGAAACCTTTGACTCTACATTAGCCCCTCCCACTGGTCCACTGGTTGTGTTTGGTGATTGGTCAACCACTGAGCACGGGTTTCCTGGAGACACTTGTTACCTCACCACTATGTAACTCTATAACCCTGCATCAACCCCGACCAGGCGTCCAGGGGCCCCATTTAGAAGACGAGCTGCCAGTGGAATGACAGCACACTGGTTCTGTTGTTATGTCAGATAAATGACATGGAAGTTGGTGTTTTATAGATTTAGGGCCAGTCTAATATCTAAAACAAACCAATTCAGCATAATTTATATCATAAGTAGTCTTTGGAAATAACTACATACATATTTAGAGCGCACATTTTGAGTAACTGTATTCCAGTACAGCTTCTCTTTCATTTGGTGGTATTCAGTTTTACTAAAATAAAAGGAATACAGAAATTTAGGCTTCAAACTGCACGGTATTAACGGGATAAATAGAAAACACAGCTTGTGTGATGTGCGTGTAGTGATATTTTATTAATTTATTAATTTATTTATTTTTTGGTATTCCTTAATTTAATTTGATTCCAGGCAATATCTTCAACGTGAATGACACAGCACCCAGGTCCCGTTCACACATTTATTGAAGGTGGTGGGGCACGGGTTGACGTGGAGCAGGGATTATAGAGTAATCATCAGTAAAGCATCAGAAAAGACACAAAAAGCATAAGTGTTTTTCTGAAAATAAGGGTGACTGGTAGGACACTTTTGTAACTGGGAACAAATATAAATATGTTGCCAATAAATGAAGATATAACTCGCTGTCATTTACGCACTGCTTCAGTGAGAGCTCCACCAAGCCATGCTCAGGACAAAGGGCCAACATGGTAAATATAGGGTTAGGGGCGGAGCTAAGGACAAGGTGGCCTTGAGGGCCAGGGCAGGGCAATGGGTAAACATTGTAATGTTCAAAGGGCCATTATTTCACATTATGTGAAATAATGGCCCTTTGAACATTACATTTTGTTTCTTTAAACATTACATTTTGTTTGAAGGTTGAAGCAGGTGAGTGCTGTAAGTAGAAATAAAAGCAGGAATTCAGTATTCAATACCTAAACACATGTTCAAATTGTCTCTCTAATACTGATCATAGTTTATAAAATGTGCTTTATAAATAAAGTGGACTGGATAAGTAAGTAATCCGAATTAGGACTATATTTAGTTAATGCAATAAAAATGAATAAAGATGTTTGGTGCATATGGGTTATGAATGCTTTAAAATAAAGCCTACATCAACTAAAACTAGAAAAGAATAATTATTTGGTCAATATCTCAAGCAAAACGAAATAAAGATCTGTTGCAAAAACTGATGCAAAAGTTACAAAAACAAATGACAACAAACTTATCAAAGCTGTTTAAAAGCATTAAAGGTCCCATAACATGCAAAATCGACTTTTCAGAGGTTTTAACCTTCCTACAGTGCTATTTGGGCCTCGTATGTGTGCCCAAAGTGGTTTTTTGATTGATTCCCGCATGTTTTCACTAGAGAACTGTCTTTTTTGTCCCCCTCGGCTGAGCAGCAGACGGGGGCTCATCCCATGGA
This sequence comes from Rhinogobius similis, assembly GCA_019453435.1. NCBI lineage: Eukaryota > Metazoa > Chordata > Actinopteri > Gobiiformes > Gobiidae > Rhinogobius > Rhinogobius similis. The sequence goes on along the minus strand of CM033633.1, from coordinate 34,985,988 downwards.
TGACGCGGTGTTTAAGCCACGCCTCCGAGAAGCGCGCAGCCGCAGAATAAAAACAGCTAATGCTAATGCTACACAGTAATTACACGATGGATACGACAGATAGAAGAGTTAGCTTGTTATTTACCAAACGGCACGTCCGTCGTCGAGGTCCTGGAGCACGTCAAACTCCAGGTCAGATCCAGGACGTAGGACTCAGCACGACGCACCGTCAGGACGGATAAAATGTTTATTCAGTGTTTGTGTATCGCTGTTTACCGGAGCACACGGCGCATGCGCACTATCTCCGCTCTAGGCTTCGGCACGAGTTGGGCGGGGGAGGCGCGCGAGTTGGGCGGGGGAGGCAGGCTGCTCTCTGTTCGGGGGGGTCAGATCTCAGAGTGAGCCGTTTGCTTTTGCAAGGAGGGGGGCTAGTCCAAGAAATGGGTGTTTTTTGGAAACTGTTATGTTATGGATATTGCACAACGCAAACATTTATCAACAAAGCCCTTAGAATAGACTGTGTAAAGGGCAAAATAGCAGAATATGGGACCTTTAAACCTTAAAGTGCCCATGACAGACTGGACCACTCATTTGACTAAAATGCAGTTAAGATATTTGAAATTGATGAATTTGATAAATATTTCACAAATGTTATTATCCTGGTTTAGCAATTTTATTTAGGTTTTTTTCATTTTACTTCCTGGTTGTAAACAGTGACATCACACTGGGAAATTACCAAGCAACCATCCTGCACAAGTGGCCTAAACTCATCTAATGTCACAGATTTTTTTTTTCTTCTATTTGACAAATAAAAACATACATGAACAGCTTTATTTTGTTGATTTAATGTTTAAAGGGGCAAAAAAGTAGTTTCCTTTGTATAAATTACGGATACCCTTTGTCTCCCTGGTGTGATGCCATCCATCTGTTTACGTCCTGTAACTCTCTACAGATCTTTCTGGTTACCTGGTCTAAAACTATAATGTATATTTACAAGAGGCATTAATACACTAAATAAAGTCCAAATTAGAAAATGATAAAAACCTGTCATTTGCACTTTAAAATATTTGAGCTTTACATTGCATCCTGTTTTTCTAATTATGACTTGAAGATAATGAAGATAATTATAAAGGGCATTTCTAGTTGAACAATATTTGCTAAATTTAAATCTGTGGACTTCAGGTTCATCTTCAGATCTTCATAGTTGTCATCTTCACTGGTCTAGTCACCACATTTGTAATTTACGATCGATTTCAGTCAGACGCTTTAAGACAAGAAACTGGACAAAGTTTCGGCAGAGACTCAACACAACTCAACTCCATGACAACGCCGCAAAGGCAGATCTATCCACATGGAACCAAGTTTAGGTACACAAGAAAACACCAAAATCTAGAAAGAATCAGTCACTACATCCACATAGGAGCCAGTGATTGTGTTTACCACGTCTCCAAGTTTACTCGACTACATTTACGATGGCTTGTATGTAGTAAACCAAGAAAGAGTACCGCCACTTCAAGGTAATATTACTCAAGGAAGTACAAAGTAGAAACAGATCGCCATTTATTATTGTAAAGAGTAACTGTTGAATGTAACATGATTTTCTTTTAACCACATAATACCATTTTCATACTGTTAAAAAAGGTTCAGGGTTAGGATTTTGGTCAGACCTGTATTTTAGTGCCATGTAGATGTAGGTCAGACCATAAGAATCCTAATTGTATTAAAGGACAAATGTTATGCATTATTTGTATTGTTATTGTCCTTTAAACCTGCTCTTGAGTGTCTTCAGTTTGACATGTTTTAGAACTAAAAATAAAATGCTTTTAAAGAAAAGAAAAAATTATCACTGCGTTGGAAGATGCAATTTTGACTTCGCTGTGGCTCCATCTACTGGCTGTAGAGGTAATTACACACGTAAATATATACCCACAATGCTTTGGATCTGACAAAGTTGTAGTTTTCGTGAATAGACGGAGGAAATGTTCAGAGTGAGAGGATTTAAGGAAAGATTCTGGGATCAATGACGTCAGCTTCATCCACGTCACACATGAAGGAGTTCAGAGCACAGTGCTGGAGAGAGAGGATTTACAAACCAGCATCATCAAACAAACGTGAAACAAACTAAATGCTTCTCCAGTATGTTTTTGATGATGGAACAATGTTAGAACATGGATAAAAGCTCAACAAAGTCCATTTTACATAATATTTGTCCTTAAAAACATGAAAACCTAATGAACCTAATCAGACCATTATCTACTGATCCAGTGCTTCTTTCATTGCGGACAGTCAGAGAATATAATCATTAATTAAAGTATTTGTTAAGTTCAGTAATCAACTAATCACAGCTATTTCTAAATACGATTCCTACATGAAGTTCTAAACACTATACAAAGTTAAACTTAAAGGAGCAAATATCTCAGAATATCATTTGCAAAATATCAGTTACCCCATTTATTGCTATTTTGTGATATTATTGTATCGTGAGCCATGTATTGTTTGCCTGGGATCCAGCCATGTTTGTTTTGATACGGATAGATCATGCGTGTCCCTGATTGGCTCATCCACCTGCCAATCACACCCATCTGAACTCCAACCTTTATAAAAATACTGCAGAAATCATTCTAGATTCCAAGCAAATGTATCGTACCAAAACATGAGGAACCTATGGACACATTCAACACAACTTTTTTTCTTAAATTCTGTTTTCCCCCCAGAAAGTGTGTTTTTGTCTTTTGCAAACCTTTAAAAAGGAGCCATCTTAAGACTCACTGGGATGAGAGCTGATTGGCTGTGCAAGTGTTGTCCCCCTTGCTCCACTTCTTTATCTGAAAGAACTAATCTAAAAATGTGGCCACAAACTGTATGTGTGTGAATACTAGTGATGGGTTTGTGACAGATAAAAACAAGTTAGATTGATCTAAACATATTATTGTTTGTTATGTGGTTTGAAAATCGAGCACCGGAGCCATAACCAAGCCTTTACTCACCGCTGCCTGTTGAGGCTCTCCGTTCGCAGCCGCATCTGCAAAGAACAAACGCACAAAATGAGTCACACCTCCGGGCATCCTGTCCTTTCAAACGTCCACCCAGCAGTCCTCACGTACTGATATCGCTGAGGCTCATTTTGGTGCCATTGTCCAGGACTCGCAGTGGGCCGTCCAAAACCATGTCCCCCCCTCCCGGTACTCGTCCCGACCTCTCCGTCCAGCACTCTTTGGCTATCGATCCTGCTCCTTATTCCCAGAAGTGGCGACGCGTGTCGTGCCTGTGCCCCCCTGACCGAGATACCTGAGCAGGTGAGCCGAGCAGGGGCTCAGGTGACCCGAGGGAGGGAGGGACGCTCAGGTTACAGGTCGCTATGGCAGCAGTACAGAGTGGTCACCCGACGGGGGCTCGCTGTTGGCATTCTCCAGCTGCTCCACCATTAATAAGCAACATGAAAGAAAGTGGATTTTAAGGGTCACTTAACTCCAAAGATGAAGATAGTGTTTCATTAGCGTCGGTAGTATCTTATATCGGCCAGAGGAGACAAAACAAAAGTCACTCAAATTTTAAAATCTTGGCTTGTATAAGCAAGTTGTTAACTAAAGACGTTGTGGACCGATCAGCCGACTAAAAGAGACAGTGATGTGAAACTGGCAGAAGCTGAAAAGTGTGCTGTGGCTCTGTGGTCTGACCACAGCCACATTATGACTGGCCCTGGTCCCCAGGACTGGAACAGTTCTTATCCTTTTTTGAAAAATGTATGTATTTATTATCTATATAAAGCCAGGTAAAAACCCATTGAGATTGAAACCTCTTTTTCAAAAGGCCATGGGCCCCTGCCCTGGGCCTGGCTCTGGGTCCAGAGGCAGAGTCTGCTACATGAGCAACTGACGTCACCCAAACATAACTCTTTATTTCTTAATAAATAAAAACCTAAATACAATCTCAGGAATTCACAAAAAGATGATTAGTAATTGAGAGTGTGTCTAAAACTAGAGTAAACAGGAAACTACTTCTGGTTTCTCCTCAGATTTCCCTTCTCTGCAAAGCCTCTACGTCACACCTTAACATCTCTTAATGCATTGGCTTTGAATAATGTTAGATGCATTATGTACCATTGCCTTAGCAACTGACAATATTAAACAAATCAGTATCAATCAATTTAATGGTCAAATGTCCTCAAAAGGTTGTCTATACACAGGAAGATGTCCAAACCTATGAATAGCTAAAAGATTGTGAAAATGCGTTGTAATATTTTTGCTGTGAAATATGACTAAAATCAGTGGTGGATTAACAGTGACACTCTGACCTTCACAAAATGGTGCTCAGGAGAACCCAACAACCACAGAGGGCAGCACTGTGGGATTAGTAACTCCTACAGTAAACAAATACAATACATATTTATATTAGATTTGGTATGTTTTTGTTTAAATGTTTCTATTGTGAACTTTCTATTTTCAGGTCCGAACTGTTGGGACGACACTTCTTTAATCCAATTAATCAGAACAATTAATTCCCTGACGAAGACACCTTGGTGTCTCAGATCCATTTTTGCTGTTTACACATATTTACATTTCCCTGCTGTTGCCAGCAGATGGTGAGTTATTTTCTGTACATAATGAACCACAGGCCACTTACAGATAAGAATTATTTTACGTTGTAGAATTTATGAGCCACCTCAGCCGTATTAAACTCTGTGCAAAGATGACACGAGGCTTACATACAAAAAATAGAACTTTATATTTTTACATGTATGATACAGTATTCTCCAATCAACACATTTTACAAAATGTCCTCTACAGTAAGGCATGTCCCTGTCTTGAGTGTCCTCCTCAAAGCTCCAGTGTAAGAAGGTTTAGATGGACTTTTATTGTCAGCCATAAGGAACGCTATCCAAACCACGTTTCATCTGGCCCTGATCCCCCAGACAGGTTCACCTAGGAGCGCTTTTAATGACAAAATGTGTCTCTGTGCTCAGGTCCTGGTTCTGTGTCCAGAGGTCTGCCATGTGTCGCTGATGTCATCAATAAAACCTAAATTGTTCCAGAATTATACTTTTCAATCCTAAAGTCAATCTCAGCAGTTCACAAAAAGACATTTAGTAATTCCACATTTGTGGCTGTGAGACGTAGCTAAAGCTAGAGTAAACAGGAAACTACTTCCTGTTGCATTTATTGCTCTTCTCTGCAAAGCTTCT